>CAIGQQ010032164.1:9170835-9197751 GCA_903798035.1 Danio albolineatus
TATATATATATATATATATATATATATATTTATGTGTGATTTTACAAACATCATCTTACATTAGTATAATAGTATTCATTTCAAAAGACGAAACTCTACATATAATAAAGATTAGATTTATTAATTACTGACCCGTTTTTGAATATTTGAAAACTAGTGTATATCAGTTAAAAAAACCTATCGTTTCTGCTATTTTTGACAGAGTTTGTGTTTAGTAACAGAAATTATATTCAAAATTTATTGAATTACTTTGTCGTCTTTCATTTTATAATTGTCTTGTACTTTAATACAATGTAGCATAATCTGCTGTGATATACATTTACTGGCCATCTCTAAACCCGCCCTTCCCTACTCAAATATTTCTTGCTGCTCACACCCTCTGTTGAAGACATTCCCATAATGCACCAGTGCTTTCACTCTGCACTTTACATGATAAGCATGACATGAGAAATAAAGACGAGACTTTGCTCCTCTGCTGCCAAAGCATTACTAAATAAACTCAATCGCATCACTGAGGGACAAACACACACACAACCAGTGTTCATCTGGGTCAAACTAACTGTGTTACCATCATTTCGACCAATCCACAACAAACCCAATGTCAGAAAAGAGAATTAGAGCAATGACGACTGAAACTAAGAGTAGCTTCAATCTATTGTGCTACAATAAAACGCAGTCATATTTCCCCCTGATAGCAAGACTCCTGAGTCCTGAATGGCTCGTATTGTTGTAAACCAGTAGCAAATCTAAGATATTAGCTTGTGAATGTGATGTTGTAGGTCAGGCAGAGATTTAAAGCAGAAACTGGGGTTTATAAGGAAAAAACCCAAACATACAAAAAAAAAACTAAAATAAGTAAAATATTTGGTATTATACACTGATAATTCCCTTTAAGTAGGTCCAGACAGAATCTGCAGATATGTTTTGCAATTTCTACACAGAATTTTGCAAAAAATAAACTGTGAATTTATGTGATTTTGGGAGTATTGTAACTATAAACGTAATATATAAAATAAAAAAAAACACGTTTTAAAATGTTATTTAATGCAAATCCGATTAGATCCACTTATTTTGTAAACAAAGCAAGTATCTAATTTATCCACTAAAAGACAGGTACATTACTGGTAAATATAAATTTAAACACATTTACACAAATAAACAAATAGACTCAATGATTAGCTAAAAATCTGCAGAAATCTGAGGATTTCTGCCCGTGCAGATTCGGTGTGGTCTACCTACAAGTTTTTCATATCAAAACACACGTTCAGAACGTTTCAGAATGAAAATTAGTACAAAAAAAGAATCAATATTTGTTTATATTTACAGACAGATTACACACGAATATGCATGCATGCGTGTATGCTTACTGAATGAGACGAGATCTGCTGGTAGCCTGCTTATAAGTTTAGCATTATTTTACATTATTATTGTCACATAAAACCCACTGGTTTCATTTTAAAAAGTAAATGTTTTTCACCCATTCTTTTTTTAAATCTATCAAGTGATTGCAAATGGTTTAACTATGTTATAAAAGCATAGTTTCCACAAAAACATAATGCTAAAATTGCTTCCTTTCAAAAAAACATGCTGATTTAGCACGAATGATCATGCGACGCAGAAGACTGGAGATTCCTGGAAAATCCTGGTTTCTAGAAAAGCACTGATAATAACACAAATGTTTCTTGTGCTGCAAATAATCACATTAGAATGAGTTCCTAAGGACCATGAGACTAAGTAATAATGCTAAAAGTTTAGATTTGGCATGATGACACAGATATTAACTGAATTAGAAAGCAACTACTCTGAGCAATAACAACATTTCACTTCTTATCTTATAGTTGTGTCAAATAAACGCAGACTTAGCAAGCATTCGAGTTTTCAAAAGCAACTCATAATACTATTCCATTGCAATTTCAAGACCACAATGCTGTCACTGTAAACAACTCTTCAAAAGTTGAGCCGGTTGATCAGATTGCCAGCCTCTTGAGGATTATCCAATATACTTTACTAGATAAAGGCTGGCGATTAACAGCACAGGCCTCTGGTAATGTTACCCTCAACAACAGAGGCATCTGATCTGTGCTGTGTCTGTCTGAGCCTCCGCTCACACAACAATCAGCTGAATGGAAATCAGATCAGATTTCACAAATGGAGAGATCACATTCAGATGAATCCGTGTTGTAACCCTTTACATCAGCCAAATTGGGATCTGGACAGAGGTATGGAACAAGCCAGGGGCATCTCTCACACTATAAAGAACACCAAAAGACTGTAGTCCAAAACAAACAAAAGAAAGACCAAGGTTTTAGTGCAGTGGTTCCCAATTACAGTCCTCGGAATTGGGAAACACTGTTCTAGCAAATAGAGAGCAAATGTACACCTAGAGCCTTGGGCAAGGTTATGCTCAAAATTTGCTTCATTTTTTTCCATTAAGGCTGATTTATACTTCGACTTCGAGTGCGCAAATCAAGTCCGCTGCAGTCTTCACACAATCATATACCCTTTGTCGTAACCTGATGCAAACCTGATGCGCACCTCTCAAAAAAAACTCTCAACAGGCCAAGAGCTGTGGGAGTGAAATGAGGCCGGTGGTCTGAGTATTTAACAAGCGTCGAGTCCCATGGAGGAGCTCCTGGTGGATACTTTTGTTTTGTTCAAGTTTTTTTTTTTTTTTTGGTTTGTTTGTTTATTTCTTCCTTGAATGAGTGCAGATAGCTAAGCATGCGGTAAGTTAGCAAGAAACTCAACACAGAGGAACATAGAAACCTCTGCTAGAGTTTTATTGCTAATAATTATTATTGCTAAGTGTTGTCAGAGCAACGCAAATAGAAGGCGGTATAAATAAAAGCATAGCTAGTTCAAGGTATGCACCGTAGTTTATGCCGATCACTCAACGCAGAAGTATAATTCAGCCTTAAGTGCATACATGCTTTGTTTACAGCTGTTGCTGGGAAACCGCTTCTGGAGCTTAAAAAAGTGTGTTGTTGCTTGAAAAGATACAGCTCGGCTGGTAGTTAATGAGAATTATCTATTTTATTTATTTCATTATGTATTAATTGTATTTTACTAATGTATTTTACTAATGTCTATCAACAGCAATAATACAGAGTATTATTTATATTATTTATTAAATTACCCATTAAATTAGCTGCATCCAAAATGGCACACTATACATTTATGCACTATGTACTTATGCACTTACACACTCAACAGCCTAGTATGTTTTTTTAATAAGCGGAAATTCAAACCGCTTCCCTGATGACGTTTGATGGTTGCCAAACTAGCAAAAAAAATTAATGACCAAACTACCAAGTAATATCTGCCATGAGTATAACCCCGTTTACCACCAGGAGGCGCTATAATCATTCTCATAGAAGAATTTTGCTTCTACAATCCAAAATAAATAATGCATACCTGTCAACCCTCGCGTTTTTTCCAGGATTCCCCAGTATTCTACAGTTCTATCCTGCTATCATCCCGTAAAGGTATTTTCCCGTATTTTGCCCATATTTTCAGTCTTTCTCTGAAGGGTGGCAATAAACATTAAAGAGTCGATCCTCACTATACTCAACCCATACCGCCGAACCACCAGGGGCCGCTTGTTGCTCTTAAATATGACTCAGTTCTGTGCTTTCATTTTATTTAGGTATGAAACACTTTGAAATAAATATAAAAACGGTGGATTTCCTTTCCTTTTCATTACAGGTGCCGTAGCTCCTCCTATGCAGTCCTCAAAACAGTCATTAAGTGGTGCGCGACTGTTAGCTGATGCGCACCATAGTGATAAATAGACACTGTTTCCCAAACGGATTGTGTACATGCGATTTGAAGCGTAGTGAAAGCGGATACTGGGTTTTGCGTGCGTGTTTGAACAGACATATACACACAGTTAATAATAATAACATCTAAAGATGTCGATTTTGATGGGGGGTTTTTTTCAAGCACAACTAATTTAGGCTTAAATGAGCATAAATTGTTAGGAAAGCAATCGAATGCTTTCATTATAATGTTAGATGTGTGCATTTTTAAAGTGACACCTCTGTTATTTAATGTAATCAAATCTAAATAAATGAGATTCATTCGTTGCTCTTTATTCAGAAAGAATGTGTACGTTATACAGTGAGAAATACATTAGTGAGATTTGATAACTTGATTCTTTCTTTATAATAGCTCATTTTAATAAGCTAAACTGTTTGCTAGTGCATTCTATTAAATTTCCTTTTGTAAATAAGAATATTAAAACATATTACTGACCGTTTAACTGTTTATTTACAATGAAACAGCTCCAGAAGAACATATTTAATATGGGGATTTTTTTTGGGTGGGAGGGGGGTATCCCTTATTATGGTGGGCGCATCCCTTATTTTCACATCTCAATGTTGACAGATATGATAAAGTAATCCAACATTTGTGCCCTGAAGCTCTGCCCCTTCCGCTACGTGAGCCGTTTCGTAAAGTGTCCATCATTACACATTTCTTTTTACCAGTTATGTAATAACAGTACCCAGTACCTACCCCAACCCCAACCCAACCATCACAGTACTGTAAAAATATTAATTATTGTTATACAGTGTCATAAAAAAAACACTGCTATATTGATGTGCATATTGCACTTCCGGCTGGCCGCATATGCGATCTAGACTTTACCTGTCTTGAAGGTTCATGTCTGATACTAGAGAGGATATGATTGGTCAGAATATTTGATGAAAAACTGAAGTGTGTTGACGTTAAAAAAAAAAAAAAGGTGTAAGGGAAGTGAAAAACTGCAAGCTTTGAATGTTTACATCTTGTCAATTTTGTAACTGTTTTGGAGCACACTAGCGTAAAGATATCATTAAGACTAACACATTGACACTAACATCTAAAAACAAAACAAAACTATTTTGATTTCACAGGGACTTAAAATATGAGATTCAGCTCAAACTGTGGACATCAGTGGCTCATAAAATGCAAGATACTTTAACAATCAAAATAAAAAAAAGAGGAAGGACTAAAATGCTCAAGACTCCTTGATGACACACTGTGCGTACATGTATATGAAACAAGACACCAACAATTATTTGCAACTTTATCACATTTTAAGCCACAGTTGTGAGCTTTCTATCATTTGATAACGTACACACAGGCACACATGATCCAAAACTCTCGCATGAGCTGATGCTGCCTGTTTACAGCCTTTTATAATATAGGTAGAAGCATCCAGGATACATTCTAGTACCATTATGATAAAGAACACAACACATGTGTCCTCTTTCTTTGTTGTAAACAAACAGCATCAGCTGATATGTAAGCTTGTGCATACAAATACACCTATGTAAGATGATCATAAATGTCAAAATTGAGCTCAGGACCATTTGCTGAGACTGTGGATTAATTAGTTTTTGCTTAGAAAGCTGGCAGAGATAATCTTGCATTTCATAAATCACCCATGATCACAGTGTCAGCTAAAAATCCTGTTCTACCAAAGAAAGAAAGAAAGAAAGAAAGAAAGAAAGAAAGAAAGAAAGAAAGAAAGAAAGAAAGAAAGAAAGAAAGAAAGAACTCAGATGACCTGAGGGTGAGTAAATAAACAGCAACTGTTCATTTTGGAGTGAACCATTTTAAATAAAAGCGGTCTGTGGGCACACTCAGTGGTAGTTGAGAAGGGGCCTCGCTGAACAAAGCTCACGCCCTAGACAACAAGTGAACCACCTACTTAGGCAGCATTTTTCTCTGAAAACCAACTTAGTGACCTGCATATAAAGACAGCATTTCGGGTGTGTAACTAACAAAAATCCAACGAGCCGTCTACATATACAGCATTTTTGGGCGTGTGTGTCAAAACCCACTGAGGTGTCTACTTTGACAAACATTCACAGTGTACCAAATCCTAGTAAGCTGCCTTCCTAGCCAGCATTTTTGTGAGGATTTCTCAAATAAACTATCCTTCATCCTGCATTTTCCAGATTTGGACGGTTTAAGGGCAGCTACACTATTTTGAGGGACGTCTGTGTAGACAGTTTCAAAAGCATTTGAGACGCATCCCGTGTGTATGCACGTATGTATGCGCCAGGGAGCTGTCTGACAAGCGCGTTCTTGTGTTATTGTGATCAGCTGGCCTCTTACCCTCGGACGTCAGGCGGCAGAAAGGCCGCAGCAGCTCGGGAAAACTCAGGTTGTTTTTGCGGGTCACTCTCTCGGCATCCTCACTGCACAGGACGGCCACCATCGGCACGAACGAGTCCTGGATGAACTCCTGCACGGACTGCACGCACTGAGCCATGAGCGCGAGCCTCGTCTGGTCTTCTCCGAGCTCAATGATCTGCTGTTAAGTTGAAAACAAAACACCTCCTTTACTGACAGCCGACGGCAGACATGTTGAAATCTACTGCTGCCTGCTGATCGATTTTGCCCAAGAAGCTTAGCGGCGGTCAGGTGATTTTACTTCCGCGATGACATAAAAGCTCTGCGTCTTCCAGAATAAAAGTGCTGGTGTCTGGAAACCTACAAAATCACTTTCGGTTTTCAGAAAGAAAGACAGATTTGCATAGAGAAGGGAATTCTCTATAATTTTTTCTACGGCTTAGTCCCTATTCATCAGGGGTCGGCACAGCGGAATGAAGTACTGAACTGACTTTAAGTAATGAACTGACCCAGCCGGAGCTCGAACCTGCGAAGTTCTTGCTGTGAGTGACGTCTAACCACTGAGCCACCGTGTCACTATTGAAGAGAATATTACAGCATTTTCTACAGTGTAAGTTCAGTTGTTACAACCGTTTGCTGAAACATCAAAACTCTGTAGCAGTTACTTTTTAGTATCATCAAAATAGTAACCATAACCACTTGAAATCTTGACATTTAAATGTTTGTTTACACTGGTAATCAACCCCTGAAATAAATGTGTGCAATACAAGAATAACACACCTGTTTGCCTCTTCTGATTTAACACAATGTTCAGATACAGATTTCAGTGGAACATTACAATTAGCTGGGAAACAATCTTTTTTTATTATTATTTTCTTGTGCTCAGACCAAAAAGTTTATAGACACGTGAGCATTTGCATTAAGAATTAAAAACATAAATTAACATAGTTTATATTTTCCAAAACTACTAACCACAAAGTTATGGGATCAGAAAAACATCAATCTGTAAACGTTCTCAGATTTAAAACAAGAAAATAAACACGTGTTATGGATGTGATGGAAAAAAAGTAGGTGAGTTGACAGTAAACAACATACTTTGTAGAATTTCAGTGAACACACAACCCAAAAGAAATAATGCTAATCAAAAGCATAAGAGTTGTCTCACTATGAAACTAAAATCATTAGTTTTATTTTATCTAACATTTTTCGATTTATGAGGAAAAAGCTCTGTTGTGGATGTGACAGATGTGAAATTGGCACTTGTGTGACTTTCGTAAAACATGTATAATTGTGTGAAAACACTGACAGAGATTTCTTTTGATCAGAGTATTTCTAAAGTACTGTAAAACATTTGCTTACATTAAAAAAAAACGAAGAAACAGTTTCGGTATTTTGGTGAAAACTTTTTTTTATGGCAAGGTTGCCATTTGCATGGAATTGCTCATGTTTTTACACAGAAGCCTACATGTATTTTTGACGATATTTGAAGATTCACAGCTTCTTTTCATGTATATACTGCACGGGAAATTGCCACAAAAAACAATCCATACACAAATAAAATAACTAAAAACTGAAAAGATTTGAGCCACAAGACACATAAATTAGGCTACATACTGTAAACAAATGTATTTAAGTTTATTCACAAACATGCTAAAACATCTGTTTCGCTTAAAAAAATATGTTTTTCTGTAAAACAAGCAAAATAATCTCCCAATGGGGCAAGTAAAATAATCTTACTTCAAAGCGAAAACAAGATTATTTTACATATAACATTGGCAGGTTATTTTTGTTTTTGAAAGGAAAAAACTTTTGAAAAAACCCCTAATGTTTGCACTAGAAGCAAGACAAAACTTTAAGTAAGAACATCTTTTTTGCAGTGTATTTTATACCAAATAAAGAGTTCAGATGCTAAAACCTCTCAGTGCCATCTGAAATTTAGTTCATGTTGGGTTATTTCACTTTGAAGACCATGAAAAGAACCTATTCTTTGCCATGAAAGAGAAATTATTGAACCTACACACAGGAGCCTTATAAAAAAGAGTTTTTTTGCATCTGAACTCTTCAATTCCTAACTGACAGGCAAAGGAAAAGTTACTCTGACCCTGGGCATTGTGAATGTGAGTCACCACTGAAGCTGTTCCCATAACAGCTCTATCATACATCATAAAATAACATATTTAGTCTAATGCAAGTATATTAAATACAAAACTCTCTTACATATATTCACATAAAATAAAACTGTCCTATATTCATAGCAAACGGGTATTAAAATAGATTTGGAATGCCTTACAACAGTGTTTCTCAACCACGTTCCTGCATGTTTTGGGTGTCTCCTTTGTTTGTCACACCCATTACAGTTCTTCAGTCTCTGCTAATGAGCTGTTACGTTCCTTTCCCTTTTTGTCTAGGGTTGGGGAAGGAAAATAACAAAGTAAACAAAATGTATAAATTTAAGGAAAAAAAAAAACACCAAATTAATGAAATATGGAAAGGTTAAATAAACAAAATTGAGTGAACACTTCAGTCCTCTGCCTCAGAAATATGAAACAACAACAAAAGTGAATGTAAATCTTTTATTCTTTTCATCTCATGAAGTCAACAACAAAGGAAACATAAGTCTTCAGGAGAAGGATTAACCAAAACAACAAAGAGAACATGATTAGGAGGAGTACTAAATAACCTATAAAATAAAAATAAAATAAAATAAATCAAACAACAAAGGCTTTCCTCAACTCCCTTACTCTAAATAAACACAGTCAAACATGTACAAAAATAAAAATGGCACCATCTCCCTATACAGCTTCCTTTTGTAAATCAAAAAGTCAATAAAGAAACCATACAAATACCTTTTTAAATACCAAACAAAGAGTAGAAAATAATAACTAAGAAAGCAGACACACTGCCTGCAAGTTCCACAACACAAACATCAAGTTTCTTAGAAAAAACAACAGAAGTTAAACTATACCCAGTGCCCATTGTGCAGAGCTGATGGTCCTCCAAGAACATGATTGAGAAACACTACCTTAAAAGATTATAGTATAACACACACACATACACATACACACACACACACACACACACAAACACACAATTCCTTTCTGTCACAGTATCAGAATCACATCACTCGGGATTTGTTTAGAAAATGAGTGGCTTTCAGGTTCGGCCGGTTCTATATTTATGATCACAAGGAGAAAGTAAACAGGAACTCGATCCACTCCCTCTGTGTAGCTATAAGGAAGTTGCACTGTATTAAACTCTACAGTCTGAAAGTGAAGATCAGTACAGACTAGTAGACACATTAGACAGCAGACAATATGGACATCAATTCAAAAGAAGATTGTCCCGTGTGCATGGAAACTATATGTAATCCTTTGCTAACTTCACTACCTTGCTGTGGAAAAAAGTAAGTGTGACTTCACATATATTTGATATAAGCGATGATTTGTTGACATCTTAAACATGTTTATCAAGTGTGTAGATGTGAAGACGTAAAACTCAAAATAAAATACTTTAACATAAGATGTTCATGTTTATGTTGTATTTTTATGCAGAAATATAATATCTGAAATATAATGTATAATTATGCTTAAAGTTTTTCTGTAAAAACTAAATCTAAAATTATGCAGAAAGAAGTGTAAAACTGTAATATTGAAAACTGACTTTTAATCCAATGCATATACAATAAATCAAATTGTGTTTATGTTGGAAATTGCTGTTCAATTTTTGTGCTCTTTTGTATTTGTAATACCTATAACACTTTGCAATATGAGATTCATAGTTAATATCGGATAAAGTATTTACTAACATGAACAAATAATGAACAATGCATTTATTACATTATTTATACTATATTTGTTAACATTAGTGAATGTAAATATAGTTGTTCATTGTTAGTCCATGTTAACTCAGTGCATTAACTTAATGATAACAAGTACAACATTGGATTTTAATAATGCATGAGTAAACGTTGAACTATTAATAAATGCTAAGCAAGGATTGTTTGTTTGTGTTAGTAAACACATCAACTAACATTGACTACGTGTCCCTTGTTATAAAGTGTTACTGTAGTCCTCTGCCGTACATAAATATCATTTCCTATAAACAACCAAAACACTTACTGGCAATTAAAATCGAAAGCAATTTCTCAAGGGAAATTCCATCACAAGTTGAGTAGACCAAGACAACCACTCTTGTTGCCACATGTATGCCTTTGTATTATGAAAGCTTGCTATTTATTCTTTCAAGTGCATTAATATTTCTCTGTACTTTCCAGAATCTGCCAGCGATGCCTGAGTCATTCTTTTCGATATAGGCCTCACTGTCCATACTGTAGATCCACACAAAACATCCCTAACTCTGCAACTAATCGAAGGGTAAATAAATTCTGTAGAAGATTATGATAAATATCAGATTTTTCATTAACAAAGATTGCCAGATTATTCATATTTTCTCATATTTCTCATTTTTTCATATATTTTCATATATTTTTAATATTTCTGAAATTTGTTTATTTCAGCCTGTTAGTAGGAGGAGAAATATACTTCCAGACCAGCCAGGCAATTTTCAACCAGTTAATTCAACAGATGTTGGCCAAAACATACAGAAGTAAGTCTCAATCAAATGTCAGTATTGTATTGTATGTAGTTTATGTATGTATCTATTTTTAAACACTGCACTTAACCCTGGGTTACTGTCATTCATTCGATGTTTTAATCTAACATTGGGTCAAATATGGACTAACTAGACTTTTGAATAACTTTTTCAAATAAAATTTAAATTAGTTTTAACATTTTTGTCCACATTTGTCACGTTTGACCCTACTTTGGGTTACTACACCCCAGCATTTTTAGAGTGTATGTTTCTATAGGCCACCATATTTAAGCCGTCTACTATACTGTTATGGTCAAAGCTGCTCTGCGAACACTCAAGAACAAGCTGACTGTTTTGGCTACCTTTATTCCGAAACGTAACTATTTTACGTTTTGTCAGTTAAGTGGCTAATTTGTACAAATTACGATTTTAAAAAGGAGGCAAGGCACCCAACCCTGCCCCTAAACCTGTCCCTGAGCAAATAGTCCTAAACTGTACAACTGAGATTGTACGAGTTCATACAAATTAACCACTAACTCAAAAAGTTACGAACTGCAGTGAGATTTCATTGGTTATAGCAGACTTGAACAAATAGTAGGAAAACTATAATAATGCATTTGAAAAAATGCTGCTTGTTGTAATCCAACGTAGGACCTCACAAAATGTTTAGCTGTGCAGAGCTTACTAAAAAAAAAAAATAAAATAACCAGTTCAATGTCTTTTTATTTACACAACAGACAATCTTATACGAATGTTTGGTCTCATCCTCCTCTGTTTGGCAGTAGCCTATATCGGACATCATAATTACCTGCCATTATGATTATATACAGGATATTATTATTACAGCCAAATTTTATTGACGAATACAGATTGCTGTCCAATATCATTGCATTTCTTTGTGGGGGAAAATATTTGATGAAAATACAGTTTTCTTTTATGGTCTTTTATATATACCTTTATGGTCAATATTATTAGCCCCATTATATATTTTTTTTTCAATTGCCTACAGAACAAACCATAGTTGTCCAATGACTTGCCTAATTAGCCTAACTTAGCCTAACATAATTAGGCCTTAAAAATGAACTAGTACCTTGCAAAATAACTAGTAAAATGTTTTATACTGTTGTTATCATGCCAAAGATAAAATAAATGAGTTATTAGAATTTAGTTAACATATTACAACTATAGGCTAATGTTTACAAATGTGCCTGTAACTGTATATACACATATAAAAATATGACCAGCCCTACTTTTTTTTAAACCAACAGTCTTATCACCCAGCTTCGAAATTCACAGACACGACAGACAGACACTGTCAATCAAGTGAATCCATCCAATCACGCTGCTCCACAGAACCAACCCCCTTCCCTTCTCGATCACCGCCCACGACCTTTTCCTAGATCACGCTTGCGTCTTCCAAGACGCAGCCCAAGTGCTTTTATTCCAGAGGCCCCATTAACTGCTCCATCTACACTGCTAAACCCTGTACCACAACCTACAAGTGTTACTGCTGCCCCAAGTGTTCCTTTCCAAATTGCCCCGACACCTGCTCCTCCACCAGCTCTAGCTCCACTACAGTTCAACCCAACACCACAGGCTGTAAGTGTTACTGCTGCCCCCGGTGGTCTCTTCCAGAACACCTTAACACCTGCTCCAGTTCCACTGTGGCAAAACATTGCCCCATTCCAGGACTTCTTACAGGAGCAGCTTGATGACTGGTGAGTCCCAATCAAAGGCTCATTATAAGAATTATATGCATTCTGCTGTGTGTAACTCATATTTTGTTTGTTCTTAGGCCATGGCAAACAGAGATTGCTTTAATGAGGCTGACTCAGGATCCTTTGAGGTGAGGACTTTTTGTCTGCTTTGTTTAAGTCACCGTGAAATTGAAGTTAAGATTGTTTTTTCTCTACGTACATCCAATTGAAACTGTCCTAAAATTAAAAAAACAAAAGTAGAAAAGTAGGGTGGTGCATGATTTTGTTCTTTGGGAAACTATTGGATTGCTGAAAGATGGATGTTGCTAACAACATGAAGGAAGATTGACAAATGAAGAGCGCCACGGTGGCGTAGTGAATAGCACGATCGCCTCACAGCAAGAAGATCGCTGGTTCGAGCCTCGGCTGGGTCAGTTGGCATTTCTGTGTGGAGTTTGCATGTTCTCCCTGTGGTTGCATGGGTTTCCTCCGGGTGCTCCGGTTTCCCCCACAGGTCCAAAGACATGTGGTACAGGTGAATTGGGTGTGCTAAATTGTCCATAGTGTATGAGTGTGAATGAGTGTGTATGGATGTTTCCCAGAGATGGGTTGCAGCTGGAAGGGCATCCGCTGCATAAAACATATGCTGGATAAGTTGGCAGTTCATTCCGCTGTGGTGACCCCAGATTAATAAAGGGGCACGCACTGATAGCCCTGCCCTAAAGACATTCCATGTGACCGGAAGTAAAGAAAAATCATTTGAAGGGGAGAGGGAGGGTTATGATGTTTAATTAAATAATATGAGGGCAAATTAAATTATACAAAACAATGAATTGCACAGATATTGCTTATAATAGGCTTATAAATATAAGATTACATTTTGATATTACTCTGACTTTAAAAGAGATTTTTGCTTGTTTGTTTAATATTCAGAAACCCTTGTTTTCAGTGACACCAGTGGCCATTTGGTGAACTACAGTCATAACTAGGGCCAGACGGAATCTGCGGACATTTTTTGCTATTTCTTATCAGAAGTATCATAACTATAAACTTAATATATGAAATAAAAAGCAATACCTTTTTAACTTTTATTTAATATTTACAATGTGAATCCAATTAGATCCACTTTATTTGGTAAACAAAGCAGGCCTCCCACATAAAATCTCTACTAAAAGACAAAAAATTGTACTTTACAAACTGTATTGTAAATAAATCATATGAATATTTTCATACTAGTCAATAATATTACTGAAATTAATTTCAAAACGTCATAAATATAAATTTACACACATTTACCCCAGTAAATAAACAGAATCAATGATGGGCTAAAAATCTGCGGAGTTCTGCACGCACAGATTCCGTGTGGGCCTAACTTATGGCTGTCCCTCACACTCACACACACGTGACGCACCAGATATTCAAGCAAGATTCGGTGCTTCGATATACCTTTAGTTTTTTGATTAGAAGTAAAAAGATATCTGGAATATATATGCAGTGATATACTAATATCGTAAAAAGCAATTGTAACTTGCAAACTGTTAAGTTGACTTATTTGTTAATTAACCTACTGTTATATTCAGTGGTGGAAAGAGTACTGAAAAATCCTATTTAAGTAAAAGTACCATTACTTGCCCAAAAATATAGTTCAAGTAGAGTAAAAGTCATTCATTCATTCATTTTCTTTTCGGCTTAGTTCCTTTATTTATCTGGGGTCGCCACAGCAGAATGAACCGCCAACTTATCCAGCATTTGTTTTACACAGCGGATGACCTTTCCAGCCGCAACCCATCTCTGGGAAACATCCATACACACTCATTCGCACTCATACTCTATGGATAATTTAGCTTACCCAGTTCACCTATACCACATGTCTTTGGACTTGTGGGGGAAACCTGAGCACCCGAAGGAAACCCACGCAACCACGGGGAGAATCTGCAAACTCCACCCAGAAATGCCAACTGACCCAGCCGAGGCTCGAACCAGTGACCTTCTTGCTGTGAGGCGAACGTGCTACTCACTACGCCACCGTGGCGCTTAGAGTAAAAGTATCTGTAGTAAATATTACTCAAAGTATATGTAAAAAGTAGACCTTTTAAAATACTCAAAAGTAGTGAATATTACGCTGTAGAAAGGTTGATGCGTTTACAGAATGTTACATTTATAAACAACATGTAGTGTATTTAGGGATCTTCCTATTTTCGGTCGTTCCTTCCAACCTTCCTTCAATTATTTGTTTGTTCTCTCCTTCCTTCCTTCATTCATTCGCTCGTTCCCTCCTTCCTTCGTTCACTTGTTCGTTCGTTCATATTTTTGTTCCTTCCTACATTAGGTCCTTTTGTTCATTCATTCGTTCCTTCCTTCTTTCCTTAGTTTGTTCAGTCCTTCCTTGAAATCTTCCTTCATTTGTTTGGTCCTTCCTTCTTTCCACCCTTCATTTGTTCGCTCATTCTTTCTTTCATATTTTTGTTCTTTCATTAGGTCCTTTGTTCATTCGTTCCTTCTTTCCTTCCTTAGTTTGTTGAGTCCTTCGTTGAATCCTTCCTTCATTTATTTGGTTCTTCGATCTTTCCTTCCATTCCCTGTTTGGTCCTTCCTTTTATTTGGCCCTTCCTTCCGTTCTTAATTCGTTCCATTTAGTGATTGTTTAAGGCTGTTTAGTGATTTCAGTCATCATACAGTCGATAGCCATCATTTTCAGTGACATGCAGTCTATGAACAGTCTCTGGATCATTGCGTGTAAAGATTTTGGACATTTTCTTGGACATTTTTAATGTTTCCAAAAGGTTTGCTGCATTTATAAAGTGCCCATGTCTTGAGGTTGTTCAGTATGATGCGATTTACTTTCTATGTGTGATTTAATTGGACAGGAATCACAGGACTGATCTTTCTACTTTAGACAATGACCATAGACAAGAAAGAAATAAAGTAGTGACTGCAGGTTGAAGGAAAGTAGTGGAGTAAAAGTACAGATACTGCACTAAAAATGTACTCAAAGGAAAGTAAAAGTCCACATTTTTAAAACTACTCAGTAAATTACAATTCCTGAGAAAAACTACTCAATTACAGTAGTTTGAGTATTTGTAATTAGTTACTTTACACCACTGGTTATATTTATGTGTATATAGTTCATTTACTTGAACACAATGGTTTTACTAACTTTAAGTAAAGTAAACTAATTGCTTAAAAAATAAACAGATTTACTTTTTTTAAGTAAAGTCAGCTTATTGCTTTTGTACAATGTACTGAGATGACATTTACAGGAATTTGTGTTCTTTCTTTCTCTAAATAAAATAAATGCACAGGAAAAAATGCAATTGATCATAGCAATATGTTTGCAAAGCTGAGTAATTCACCAGCATCGCGCTGACAGATTATAATCGTATTATAATCGTGATATTAGATATCATGCTCTTCAGACTAAAATTTATAGATCTTGCTATGTGAGATTTTTCTTTTTCCTTACAAAAACATAAAATCAGTCTACAGGCTTTCAACAGGACATTTGTTTCGTTACAAGCAGTTCAAACATTGTGAATAAAAAGTAATCATGAAAGTTCTTAAAAATCGTCAGATAAATAAACACTACATTGGCAAAGTGTTTGTGAAAAAATGTTTAGTTATTTCTGAATTATTTTATACTCACCATTTTATTCGATTCTGCTATCTGGATGCATTCTTTCTTGCTTAATTTAATGTTAATTGATTTCATTGTTTATTCAGTTTTATTTTGGAACCTTAACTTTTAGTAGATTTGTAGGAGAATACAATCTTTATTTTTCTCGTTTCAATCTTTATTTCCTTTGAGGACATTTGTGTGCCCATACTGCCAGGATAATGGATTTGATGAACTTCAACTACTAAATCACTGCAATATCTACCATGCCAGTGACAGCAGACTTGTGGTGAGTCAGAATTCATACAGACTATTTCTAATATCCCATGTGATGAATTTCTTTAAACTCACAGCACATTCTGTTCTTACAGCTCCTTTCAGCTGAATCTAAAGCGGAAGTGAATTTTTTTTTGTGCTCTCGTGACAAGACAGTGCAGGCAAAACACATTTCATGCACCTGTCAATTTTGAGACTTTGTTTTTTTTTATTATTATGTGCTTTTTTCAGTGTAATAGAAAGAAAGCACCCGAAAAGGTGACACTCGAAGTGTTTTTTTAGCATGTATTATCAATTTGTGACTGTAGATTTCAAATTCAGATTTGAAAAGCTGTGACAATTCTCCACTTGAGCAGAATTTACAGTATATACATCAGATTCACAATGCTATTCATGTACATTTACAGTATATTCTGAAGGTATTAGGAGAGGGATATATGTTCATTTGCACGATTAACAACAACATTACAAATATCCTACAAAAAATATTATACAAAAAAGAGGTGACCATTTAATTATCGGTATTTACTGAGTTGAGTGATAAAAAGAAAAACCCAAAATCTCCTCTCTAAAAACAATTGACAATTATATGCAACAACAATTTTGAACCTGGCGTCCTCCAAATTTCAATGCTCAAATGTATGTAAGGCACCACGGTGGCTCAGTGTGTTGCACGATTGCCTCACAGCAAGAAGTTCGCTGGTTCAGTTAGCATTTCTGTGTGGAGTTTGCATGTTCTCGCGGGGGTTTCCTCCGGGTGCTCCGGTTTCCCCCACAAGTCCAAAGACATGTGGTATGTGGCATCCGCTGCGTAAAACATATGCTGGATAAGTTGGCGGTTCATTCTGCTGTGGCGACCCCAAATTAATAAAGGGACTAAGCCGACAAGAAAATGAATGAATGAAAATGTATGTAAATTAGCACATATTTAATTAAATAGTGCCTCATTTGCATATCTGCAATAAATGTAACATTTTAGAAAACTTGTAATACAAAACTTTTTGCAATTCCTAATGTAATCAGTCAAGTGGGGAAATATGGTGATAACTTTCTTTACACTGTAAACCTTCAGGGTGGTGTTGAAAAAAGTAGTGCTGGTTGTGATATTCAGCATTTTAATAGATATTTCAGAGAAATCAACCTCTAAATCTTTAGATTAATGAGTCATATTTCTTTTATTGTGAACTATAAACAACAGTGAAAATTTGTTTGTGTGTCGCCCTCTAGGTGTGTCCAGTGTGTGTAGCGACACCGCACGGAGATCCACAGTACTACAGCCGCAACTTCATCGGCCATCTCAACATGCGACACCGCTTCTACATGGACGATATAACTGTAAGCCTTTTACGTTCGTAAATCAAAAACCTCCCCATAATTATCATAATTTCTCTAATGTCAGTGCTTAACTGTAATTTCCTATTCGCAGCCCCTCCACCAGTCCGATGAGATGAACCTGCAGCACGCTCTTATGGCGTCATTTCAACAACATTTTTAAACCGCGTTTTCAGTTCTCGGGTTTGGTCTGGACAGCAAAAACTGTGGAATTCGTGAATCACCAAGATATGAACAAACTAAAGAGATGGCGGTCAAAGATGATATGTTGAAGATATGATGAAGAGGTATAATATATATATCGATTATATAATGGCGCCCCACATGGATATATAAGCTACTACAGGAAAGTATTCCAGCAAACATGCCAGTGTGGGCCCACTGTGGGCAAGTGTGGGTTTACAGTGGGAAAGTGTGGACAGGACAGTCCTACAGAAAAACACATGTGGGCCCCATATGGGGTAGCCCATGCAGGCCCCAAAAATATTTTCCCCTTTGGGGCCCACATGGGTTTTTCTGTGGGCAAGCCCACAGTGGCTCATATAGGGTCATGGTGTTAGGCTGACTGGCCTAATGGTGTGGGCTGAGTGTGGGACCCACAGTGTGGGGCACTTGTGGGCCCCCTCTGGGACAACCCAAAAGTGTGGGCTGACTGTGGGCTATCCCGCACTAATCAGAACAGGTTAGCCCACAGTCAGCCCACACTTTTGGGCTGTCCCAATGGGGGCCCACACGTGCCCCACATTTCCTGCCGGTATCTGGGCCTGCAGTGTGCTGCCCACAGTGGCCCCTTATGGGCCCCACAGTAGCATGTTTGCTGGCATAGTACAAGTGATTTTGAACGATACAAAAATTACCCAAAAAGATAAACACAAGGATGCTCAAACATGACTTTTGCTGCTTGTTCAACTACCTATTTTAAATGAGTTGAAACAACACAATTTTAAAAGTTTTTTGGAGAAAACTTAATTGTTTTATTTTCAATTCATTTAAATGTGTAAATAAAAACTAACAAAAAATGAAGTTAACTTAATTAATGTTTGTTGAGACAACATAAAGCAGGGGTGTCCAAACTCGTTCCTGGAGGGCCAGTGTGCTGGAGAGTTTATCTCCAACTTGCTTCAACACACCTGCCAGGAAGTTTCTAGTATATCTAGAAAGAGCTTGATTAACTGGTTCAGGTGTGTTTGATTAGGGTTGGAGCTAAAATTTCTAGGACACCGGCCCTCCAGGACTGAGTTTGGACACCCCGACATAAAGGAATTGCATGAAACCCAGCAATTTTGTTGTGTGTTTTAATGTTAATGGTTTAAAAGCACTGTATTATTTGATATAAATTAATGTAGGGTTTTTTTTTCATGTGGGGTCATATAAATAAAATATTTAATCCTGAACCATCAAGATGAACTCTCCATTTAACATTTAACAGTGGTGGTATGGAATGACAATATTTATATTTATATACAGTTTACAGTATCTTTTAAAGCACCATGAAACGGTTATTAGATTAAATGGTGTTTTCACATGTTTCGTCCTGCTAGTCTCTAGAATACTGATCATTATACATCTAAAGAAACAATTTGCACTATTTAGCTCTTCTTGCACTTTCTATTCCAATAGCTGATTTATGGAATGTACACTTGTTCATTGTTCATTATAGTTTAATAGGACTTACTTATGATGTGTTATATATAAGTGGGGGAAAATGTTTCAATAAGTTACAGTATTTTTGGGAAATCCTTAAGTTGCAAAGCAAAAGGTATTTGGAAATAGGAAAAGATCTTTTTTTCGTCACATATGGCTCATTTCCACTGAGTGGTATGGTACGGATCGGTACGCTTAGGCCTACTGTACTGTACAGGCAGAGTGTGTGTTTATGGGGCAAAGACAAAGTGTTTGACAGAGTGTAAATAAAGGTTTTCCCACATGAATGTGTCATTTTGCTTTATTCATTTACTGAATCAAAATCGTATGATTTGCAAAAGACTACAATCTCAGTCAGTCAATGGTTTAAACCAAAAGAAATCTCCAAAATAATAATAGACTGTCATTTTAAATCTTCAAATCACAAGATTCACTCATTTGTCAGCACAATGTTTTGTAGGGAAGTGAAAATCATATAAACCGAAACAACATTCCCATTCCTATTTTGATAAGTTGGTCAGAATAAGCATGTTTTTCTTTCTTTTTTTCTCAGCATAAATATATCTGCTGAATTATGATGACCTTTAATAGGGTAGAGTACCACTCCAATCACAGCTTTTGCTTCTTTATTTATCATGCATAGTATGTACTGTGCTCATATAACAGTAAACAGTTATTAGCAGTTAATTACTCAGCTATTGTACCAAGATTACATTACAAAGACATTGTTTCAAACAACTAAATATGGCAATAAACATTTCTTTTGTGAATTTAATTTGATGCAGATCCTCATCTTTGAACCTTATTATACAACTCTTATCATGTCTAATAATATCCTGGTGACCATCAGCATAATAAATGATATCCTATCAGCTGCGGGCTCTTATCGTGCAGACTAAGCTCTTTTTCGTCCATATATTGGTTAATACACACACTGATGTTTTGAATAAGAGAGCAGCACAAGTGATTCGATCTCATGGCGTCTCTTCGTCCCTTTCTCTTTCTGTCCGTTTGTGCTACAGTCCTGTGTTTGGTGAGTCCAAAATGTATTTAGAAAAAATGAGATATATTTTTGTTAATAATATTGTGGCTATTTAGCAGAAGCGAATAATCATCTTTTAGAGCAAAACTAATACAGATGTAGTGCTAAAATGCATTGATACTGAATGAGTTTTATGAGTGAATGTTTTACTAGCGGAGCAAATATTAAAGGAGCGTTAAATAAAGTTGTTTATGTCAAAGGTTAAAGGGATAGTTCGGCCAAAAATGAACATTTTGTCATCATTTACTGACCCTCAACTTGTTCCAACCCTGATTAAGATTCTTTATTTGATTGATCGAAAAAGAAGATATTTTGAAGAATGTTTGAAAGCAGCCGCCAATGATTTCCAGAGTATTTGTTTATTTGTTTTTGTTAATCTTGATAGGATGCAAATTAGCATTAGTTAAATATATACATAAAATAAAAATAAAAACGGGCGTTACGGCTCGCAGTGGATAGCACAATGACCTCAAAGTAAGAAGGTTGCTGGTTCAAGCCCCAGCTTGGGTCAGTTGGCATTTCCATGCGGAGTTTGCATGTTCTCCCGCGTGGGTTTCCCCCGGGTGCTCCGGTTTCCCCTACAGTTCAAAGACATGCATTAGGTGAATTGAATAAGCTAAATTGGCCATAGTGTATGTGTGTGAAGGACTGTCTATGGGTGTTTCCCGGTGATGGGTTGCAGCTGGAAGGGCATCCGCTGTGTAAAACATATGTTGGATAAGTTGGCGGTTCATTCGGCTGTGGCGACCCCAGATTAATTAAGGCACCAAGCCGAAATGAAAATCAATGAATGAATGAATGAATGAAAAAATTAAAAGTGCATATTTTAATTCTCATTACTCTGATGTTTTCTTTCAAAGCCAACATCTTCAGTAACAGGTGAGTCTCATAAGAATCTCATGATTTTATTAAATAATTCATATTTGTTCAGTGATCAAACAGATTTCAGAATGCTGTGGATTTCGGCTTTTTTTTTTCAGGCAATACAGAGATTGATGTAAATCTCGGAAAAGATCTGGATATTTTTGAAATAAACGAAGGTTTGTGGAAACATAAACATGATGTCTAAAATCTGAAGCAACATTTCAAGAACTTTTCTATTGTTTGCATAACCGTTTAACAGGGGCAGGACTTGATCTGGTGGAAGGAGACATTCTGATTGAGGAGGTCAGTATTTTGTTTTGTTTTGTTTTGTGTGTTTGTTTTGTGTGTTTGTTTTGTTTTGTGTGTTTGGTTTTGTGTGTTTTGTTTTTGTTTTGTGTGTTTGTTTTGTTTTGTGTGTTTTGTTTTGTTTTGTTTTGTTTTGTTTTGTTTTGTTTTGTTTTGTTTTGTTTTGTTTTGTTTTGTTTCGTTTCGTTTCGTTTCGTTTCGTTTCGTTTCGTTTCGTTTCGTTTCGTAAAATGTAGCCTGAAACCCTAAAAAAACATTTTCTTTAATAAAAATCCTTAACCTTCAGAAAATTTTTCAGCTGAGCCACAAAAATCAAATATTTTATATGTGTGTAAAATTTCAAGCAATTAATTTAAATGAAATTAAAGTTAAATTAAACTTCACATTTGGTTTGTGTTTAACAGGGTGAAAGCAGAAACACTATTCTGGGTGAAAAGTATCGCTGGCCTACCACTGTGCCGTACTTTTTAGACAACAGCCTAGGTATTTATGAGTAACAACAACAACAACAACAACAATAACAACAACAATAATAATAATAATAATAATAATAATAATTGAATTTCTCTTGCTCACTGTCCTTCTCTCTTTTTTATTGCCTTATGTAAATTTCAATAGAAATCAATGCCAAAGGTGTGATACTGAAGGCATTTGAGCAATACAGATTGAAGACATGCATCGACTTTAAACCCTGGAATGGAGAGGCGAACTACATTTTCGCATTCAAAGGCAGCGGGTGAGAAACTGCATAACATTACACTCACATTAACATTACACCTAAAATGCTTAATAGTCCAAATTCTGTTGACGCTTATTTTAATGGATAGTTTTCCTTCACATTTTTACAATAAAATATTGAAATCAAATGTTATAGATGATCACCACCAGCACTAATACAATTTAAAAGATAAACTGTCATGGTTAGTCCTTTTTTCTCACAAACTTGAATCAGCATGAAATAAAATTGCAATTCTGAGAAAAAAGGTGACAATTGTGAAAACATAAACACAATTATGAAATACTGTAGATGCACAATATATCTAAATTGTGACCGTCTATAAACAAAATTGTGCATAATTTAGTCATAATTGTGAAATCCAATCAAAAAGTGAGAATTATATATATATATAAATATTTTTTTTATAAAATATATAAAATATATACTAATAAATACTAATAAAGTAGCATTTTTGCAAAGGAAGTCATAATTCTAAACTGAATTACAAGACTTAAAAGGACAGTTCACCCTAAACTGAAATTTCTGTCATCATTTAGTCACCCGTTGCTTGTCATGAACCTTTTCTTCACTGTAAAAAATGCAGAGTTCCTCACAAATCCTTCATGTTGACCCAACACAAATGAATTAAGTTAACTTAATTGTTGATTGAACATAAAACAATTAAAAACACTCAAGAATTGTGTTGTTTCAGCTCATTTTAAATAAGTAGTTTGAATAAATACCAAATGGTTTTGTTTTCAGGGTTTCTTTCTTGTTAAAAATACATATTATTTAACAAATTGTTGGAAACCTGTAACCACTGACATTCATATTTTTACAGTATTAGTCAATGTTATTCTAATTTTCCTAAAAATATCTTTTTGTGTGTGTACAACCAAAGTCAAATGAATTGTTTTTGCAAATTTAAGTTGACTGAGAATAAAACAATCAAGTTGACAAAAAAAATCCAAGAATTGTTTTAATTTTTTCGTGTTTCAACTGTTCAGTTTGAACAACCAGCAAAAACATTTGTTTTCTGTGCCTGAGAATAAGTAAATACTAAGTAAATTTTTATTTTGGGGTGAACAATTATTTTAAACTGAATACAGATAATAGAGTTAAACATCTCACAAATATGAAAATGTAAATGTGGGATATAAACAATTCAGACAATTGTGAGGACTGTGTAAACTGTAAAAACAAAATGCTGGCTTCCACACAATCAATTTGTGTTGAGACAAACTTTAGGAGTTAAGTTAATAATTTGTTTTACAAGTTTAAGTAGGTTAAATAAAAAACAATTAAGTTTTCCTCCCCAAAAAAACTCAAGAATTGTGTTGTTTCAACTCATTTTAAATAAGTAGTTTAAACAACCAGCAAACATAATTGTTTTAGTGTACACTGTAAAAAAATGCATGGGTTCCACACAATTTATTCAACCCATTTAAGTGGACTGAACAATGAAACAATCAAGTTGTCCCCCCAAAAATCTCCAAAATCATGTTGTTCCAGCTCGTTTTAAATAAGTAGTTTGAACAAGCAGCAATATATATATATGTTTTGTGTTACTGGTTATCTTTTCATTATCCAATAATGAACGTGTTCCACTTTTTGGAAAGTTTATATTTTCCTCAAATGTTCTTTTTTTTTTTTTGTTTTATCAGATGTTACTCAAAGGTGGGCAACCGGCAGATGGGCAAACAGGAGTTGTCTATCGGGTCAAACTGTGACCGTTTGGGAACAGTAGAGCATGAGTTTCTGCATGCCCTGGGCTTCTGGCATGAGCAGTCCAGATCTGACAGAGACGACTACGTCATTATAGTGTGGGACCAGATTCAAGATGGTGAATTATTTACAAATGCAACAAAATCACTGCAGAACATCTAAAAGCATCTGTTCATCTTCTGTACTGCTTTGTTTCTCACTCAGGTAAAGAACACAACTTCAATCTATATGATGAAACGCAGTCGAGCTCACTTGGTGTGCCGTATGATTATGGCTCAGTCATGCACTACAGCAAAACATCCTTCAACAAAGGCTCAGATCCAACCATTGTTACCAAAATACCCGAATTCTTGAATGTGATTGGTCAACGCATGGAGTTCAGTGACAATGATTTGCTTAAGCTGAACAGATTATACAACTGCAGTAAGTTTCTGATGAAGGCTGATTGATTTTGACTGCGTAAAATGTATTATTATACAAATATGTTAACATCAATCTGACTGGTGAGAAAAAAATCCAAAACTCATCATTACTCGTCATCAAAACATCTTTCATCATTTTTTTTCCAGCTACATCCCTAACTTTTCTGGACTCTTGCCACTTTGAGGAGCCAAACATCTGTGGTATGATTCAGGGTGATGGTGGAAATGCCAAGTGGGCTCGTGTACAGACAGTAGAGGGTGGTCCAAAGACAGACTACACCAATCTAGGACAATGTCAAGGTATTAACAGACACCAAAGCAAGGTTTCAACTGAATGTTTTGCGTTCATTTGGAATGATGAAATGAATGTGAGTGAACTAAAAAGTTTTGCAGATATGTGTTTACTTAATGCACCAATTTACTGGCTCGCCCCGCCTACCAAGGTCTCATTGGTCTAAAACCCTCATAATAAAACTTCAAAAATACTCTGATTTGTTGTAAGTAGTTGTGTCCAAAATTGCGTACCATCTAGTAAGTGCACTCTATGAATATGAACAAAAACGTCTGTCACTGCATTAGCCATTTTTGTTACTGTCATTTGACTTTTAGGGCTATATTTTAACGATCTAGGCACAAAGTCTAAAGCGCATGTCGCAAAAGCATTAAGAGTGTGTCCAAATCCACTTTTGCTATTTTAAGGACTGAAAAATACACTGCGCCGCGGAGCATGGTCTAACAGGGTTGTGCTTATTCTCTTAATGAGTTATGGGTGTGTTTTGAGAATAAATCAATCTCATCTCCCATTCTCTTTAAGAGTCAATTGCATCGCGCCATGACGCATTTGCTATTTACATGGCGGACTTTGTAAATGTAAAAACAGAAGCTTTTGTAGCGAGAAAACAGTTAAATTGAGCATCTGCAGTGCGAGGATAAAGAACGATCCTCCTCTGATCGGCCTTTACTTTCACTTTCTCTTTCTCTCTTTCGTGGATAAGGAAACGTGTGAAGACATCTATAAGCATCTATTTCGTTCGTTAAGTGCAATGATTTGTTTCAAAACAATTTTTTTTAATTCAGTTCTAATTTCCAGCAAACAAATAAATGAAAAATAATAACAAAGTGTGGTCAAGAAGTCATATCCAAATACACGTCCTATGCCCCATATGGTCCAAAAGCTGTAAGGTGGACAAATATACGCTTGTTTTTAATAAAATAACTATAAATATGCATATAATAAATAATACTGCTAATAATAATAACATTATACAAAAGCAAGTTGTCGTGAATAAACTGAAAAAAGTCCCCCGAGATGGAGGCATGGAGAAAATGGTTTTTATATTTATGTAGAAAATAATCATTTTTGTAATATTTTAATCCTTTGATTCTTTTTCATTTGTAAAGATATTTGCGTATTGCTGTACATCCAACATGTTTTAAGTAATGTGTTAGCGAGGCACACAACTAGCACGCTCTGCGCTGAACTTTAAACCTGCTTTCAGCTGGTCTATTGCATAGTCTATTTTAGTTTCTCAAAATAGCAACTCGCCAACAACGTGCCTTAATAAACCTCAACTCTAGACCGGAACACCCATGAGTCCACAAAGTGGTGCAAATGGATTTGCTATTGAATGGGAAAATTAGGGTTGCGCTAGTCTGAATATAGCAACACGTCGGGTCAAACACGTCCTGCGCCTTATTGCGCCGGGCGTATGATAGGGCCCTTAGTGTCAATTACATGACTTCATTGCTTTTAATTATCTCTTTTGTGGCCTCATTGTATGCTAGTGTTCATCTGAAGTCTACATCAAAACTACCGTCTGTTTATTGTTGAAGTACAAATGTTTATAATCAAGTTCCAAATTTCAAGACCTACCTGAGCTCAAACTCCCCTCTCGCCATGTAAACTGGAGGGAGCCCCAAGCTCAAGGATCTTATGAGCTGAGGGCTTTCTCCCGCTTTATAATCAATCATCAGCTAAGTGTGAACTCTTTTAGCTTTGTAAAGTCTCAATTATATGTCCCCTGCTTGTGCCTAAAGAAAATTCAGATTTTTCTTTGAACATGACTTTTGCAGTCATAAATGTAACCAAATTAGTTACATTTTGGGACTTTGAAGAATAATGACTTTGTCTGTTTCAAATATCCAACATTATTTTTTATTATGCTGATTGTTCTTTATTTGTAACATATAAATATATTTAGTGGGTATTTACACTTGAATGATTTTGTTGTTGTCATAGTTTCTAGCAGATTTTGAGGTCTAAAAATCACAAAAAATATATTTTTATATATCTTTTCTATATTTACAGTAGGTTAGGATTAATCAATGAAAGTATTGACTATTATTTGCGTCATTATTGCAAAACTGCACCATTCATTCATACATTCATTTTCTTATCGGCTTAGTCCCTTTATTAATCCGGGGTCGCTACAGCAGGATCAACCGCCAACTTATCGAGCATATTTTTTATGCAGCGGATGCCCTTCCACCCGCAACCCATCTCTGGGAAAAAGAGATATTATATATATATATATATATATATATATATATATATATATATATAT
>CAIGQQ010032164.1:9197851-9212769 GCA_903798035.1 Danio albolineatus
TTGCTTATTATATTGTACCTATTTAGACCAAAGATCCTTTTCAATGACAGTCACATGGAACACATTTGTTTTATATCCTTTCCTTGTATACAACAACTGTGGAAACAGTTAAATAATTCAACAGTTCATTGATAACTTTTATGATATTATGGTGGCACTTTGGTCTCTCCATGATAAACCTATTTTACTGATACCATAAGGAAATATTCTTTGACCTCCGCTAGCTAGACCTCCTCCTCTTCTAATCAAGGATTGCAGTATGACATGTAAAATGGTCATTAAACTCTCTTATAAAGTTTAAAGAGAGGACTGATTTATTATCTTATAAAGTGTATACTGTACTTCTACAGGCGTTGGGTTCTTCATGCACTTCAGCACAACCAAGGCAACCCAAGGAGACAAGGCACACCTGGAAAGTCGCCTCTTTTACCCCAAAAGACGCTCTCCGTGCCTGCAGTTCTATCATTACAACAGCGGGGGCGCCGATGACCAGCTAAACATCTGGGTGCGCGAATACACCGCTGAAAACCCAAAAGGAGACCTGAGACTCATTCAGAAGATCAGTGGTACAATTTAGACAGCTTTTTTTTCTTTTTTTTTTCGCTAAATTGAATAAATCGTAAATGAACAATGTTGAGGCTTTGGTTAACATATTTGTGTACTACTCAGGTGGCCTTAAAGACTCCTGGGAACTATACCACGTGACACTGGATGTCTCTAATAAATTCAGAGTGGTGTTTGAAGGAGTTAAAGGAAGAGACGCCTCAAAGGGTGGTCTGTCTCTGGATGACATCAACCTCTCCGAGACCCAGTGTCCTCAACACACCTGGCGTATTCGGGATTTTACCAAGCTACTTGCTACAACAGCTCCAGGTTCCAAAATCTACAGCCCTCGTTTCCTGTCCCCAGATGGTTACTCATTTCAGATTGGCTTGTACATTAATGGCTTGAAAGACAGCCCAAATCAAATGGGGATCTACCTCCACTTGACCTCTGGGCCTCATGATGATGATCTCCAGTGGCCTTGTCCATGGCGACAGGCTTCAATGGAGATGATGGATCAGAACCCAGACATCCAACGACGTATGAACAACATAAGGATGATCACTACTGATCCAGAAAAGACCTCCACTGACTGTAAGATATTAACAGGCAAAGCCATTAAGCACTTTTATGAGATCATGTGCACAGTATAGATGCTTGAATCCTGATTATTAAGGCTACGTCTACATATGTTTAAAAATGGCTTTTCATAAATGCTGTTTGTCCACACCAGCATTTTCAGGGGTTTTCCAAAGTTGAGTTCACTCTAAAACCTCAGAAAATGTTTCAATCGTGTTACTTTTATAAACTAAAAAGCTTAACGAAATGTAAAAGTTCACAGAGAACAGATGTAATTCTTCTGACCTGTTTCATTTGCCAAGTATTTCTAGGTTGTATTTGTGTATTAAATTGCATTTGATATATGGTAGGGACCCGGACTTCCATATATTATATATATTAATATATTACATATTTTTATATAACAATTTTTTTTAATTAACTTAATTGACAAAGCAGCACAAAAAAATATTAGTAAAATATATGATCAAAACAATATAAACACATTTTAAATCAAATGTATCCAAATAAATACAGTACTATAAACAATAGAAAAAGCAGTAGTAGTCAACATTTGAAGTGGATCAAAACCTTTCAACTATTGGACTACAGCCATTCTTGTCTTAAGACAGTTTTGATATATTTTTTTAATCCACTTTAAGTGCTGACTAGTGTATGTACACTCATCGGCCACTTAATTAGGTACACCTTACTAGTACCGGGTTGGACTAACTTTTGCCTTCAGAACTGCCTTAATCCTTGCAAAGATTCAAGAAAGGTACTCAACTGTTACTAATGGGGCCCAAAGTGTGCCAAGAAAATATCCCCATCACCAGTATACCACCACCAGCAGCTTGAACCGTTGCTACAAGGCAGGATGGATTCATGCTTTCATGTTTTTGACACCAAATTCTGACCCTACCATCTGAACTTGAGACTCATCAGACCAGGCAACGTTTTTCCAATCTTTTATTTTGCAACTTTGGTTAGCCTCTGCAAATTGTAGCCTCCGTTTTCTGTTATTAGCTGCCAGGAGCGGCATCCAGTGTGGTCTTCTGCTGCTGTAGCCCATCTGCCTTAAGCTAGGATGTGTTGTGCGTTCAGAGATGCTCTTCTGCATTCCCCGGTTGTAACGAGATACTGTTGCCTTTCTATCAGCTTGAACCAGTCTGTCCATTCTTCTCTGACATCAACAAGAACTGCGCCTGCTGCATATTTTCTATTTTTCTGACCATTCTCTGTAAACCCTAGAGATAGTTTGTGCATGAAAATCCCAGTAGATCAGCAGTTTCTGAAATGCTCCGACCAGCCCATCTGGCACCAACAACCATGCCACGTTCGAAGTCACTTAAATCACCTTTCTTTCCCATTATGATGCTGTTTGAACTTCAGCATAATAATGATAAAATACATATATATACATATAGATGTGATTAATGTAGATGTGATAAATGACAAAAAATGTCGTGTCATAAACAGATTTGTCTCTGATTCTTGCAGCCAGCGGAAATGTGGAGTATTTCTGGGACGATCCTCGAAAAGTGGGCAGTCAAGTCACTGACACAGACGGCAGTAAATTCTACCGGGGATCAGGTTATGGGACGAGCAGTTTCATCACACATGAGCGTCTGAAGAGTCGAAGTTTCATCAAAGGAGATGATGTCATCTTCCTCCTCTCCCTTGAAGGTTTGTGAGCAGCAAGTTTTTATATGGTTGGAAATAAGAGTTCACTAAAACATATAACTTCATCAACAGACGTAACTGGACTACTGGAGCCCCAGTCAAGAGAGTTTGAGAGCGCAGAATTTGTAGATCTGCGATTAGAGATGCAAGAATCCATCGGAAGCTCAACTGCAACAGTGGCGATAAGCGTTTTTGTGGCAGCTGCCATGTTCCTGGGTATTGTTGTGAGCGCAATGATCTATGTGCAAAGACGACGACGACAGGTGGAGAGAGACACAGAGATGGAGCCAGAGCGGACAGACGGCTGTGAGTCTTTACAGTTCAGATCTACTGTAGATAACTGTACCTTTACTAACTATATAGTGGAGGTCAACATTACAGAACGATTTATAAACATTTGATTTCTCACAAATAATGTAATCTTCATTCAAATTTGAAAGACTTTTAGTTGTAGCTTCGTCTTAATAATATAACAGTGTTTTACAAAACAACCCTCAACAAAAAATGGTTCTTAAAACTTTAAGCACTTTCTAGCTGTATTTTCAAACTTTCCAAGCGCTTTACAATTGCAGAAAATGACATATTTGCACATGCATATGTAGTTCATCGCTTTATATCAGATGCTTTGTTAAAGCATTCTATGTAGTATTAAAAGGAAATGCTTGATGCATGATTGCCCCAAGCCCAACATCCGAATTACCGTCAATTACGCTCGTGTGTGTAATTGACTCACATCCTAAACGTGTCAATCATGTAGCCTTCATTTTATATTTTTATTTAATTTCAAAGAGCACAGATGGGGAAAAATGGTGCTACATGTGCACGGTCTTCATTTTTTTGCAAAAAGAAAAAAAAAAGAAGAAAAAAAAAGATATCCTTTTAAAAATATTAAGTTAATAATAATAATAATAATAATAATAATAATAATAATGTGGTAACTCAAATCATGGAAGTAACTCCATTGCATTTTCAAGCAGTTTCAAGCACTATCAAAGATTTTTTTCTTAAAACTTGAAAACACTAGATTAAATTAAGCATTTTCAAGAATTTCCCCTTAAACAAACAAACAAAAAACAACAATTTTATTTTGTGGAGATGATGAAAACTAGAAGGATCTGAATGTGTTCCCTACTTTTGATCAATAATCTTTTTTGGGCTTCAAAAATAAAGTAACTACAATAACAGCATTTAATGTCTATTAATCTACACTTTCTTTTACAGAATCCTAAATGCGCCTGTAAGGACAGTGGACTAAAAAGCTGGCCCTTGTGATGCCACATTTTTGTAAAGTTTTTCTAAAAATCAACCTGGTCATGTTTTCACTGAGCTGGTTCTACTGGATCATAATTCATTTTTGTAAGCTCATGTCCCCGTCTTCTCCAAAACAAAATGACTATACAAAAATCAAATGTGTAAATAAAATAGACTTGATCAAAATAAATACTCAACTATTAATGCTCATGGTTTATTAGTTTTTTTTCTTTTCCTCAATTTTAACAAGGTGCTGGCATGTTATTAATTATGTGATCTGAATTTCTGAACTTGCAAACAATGCATTGCCCCATTTAGATGAGAAACACCACATCCTCTGAGACCATGACCTGGTTGTCATCCTGCATGCGCTCCAGCAAAAGGTTAATCTCGTTCTGGTCAAACTCCTCGTCCTGGCCTTTGTTGATGTGAGTCAAAAGATCAGGAACTGCCACAGACTGAGATCGGGTCACCTTAAAGGCATTCAGTAGAGCAGTCTTGAAGGCCTTCAATCTAAAATGGTCACAAAAGCCAAAAGGGTCACATTAAAATCAGAGAAAAATGACTCTATTTTAAATGTGCAGTTAGGCTGTTTATTAAAAGAAATCTACATAAAATAGTGAGGAAGAGAACACAAACAAAAGAACAAATAAATAAAAAAAATAGGCAACTAGTACTAATTTATTTATATCTCCACTGCAGCTAGATAAAGATGCAGGTCTATTTATTGAAAATTTACAGTTCAGTTACAATTTCAGCCTAATTTTGACTTGATCTATTCCACAAAGGATGTAAAAAATAATGATAATAATAATAATAATAATAATAAAAAAAAACATGGTAAATGAGAATTTCCAGCCCAGTCAACTAAATCATATTTCCATCCATCTATTTATATGCAAATTTAAATAATGAAAACAAACACTCTTTACAGAAAAAGCAAAGAGATGCAGAAATTCTGAAAATGCACTTGATCTAATGTGCTCAAATTAGTACTATAAACTTTCTGATATATATATATATATATATATATATATTTTTTAAATGCACAAACTACTATTTAAAAACCATTTACTAAATGAATTCAGGTATGCTCAAAAAATAATAATAATTAATTTAAAAAAGTAATTCACCAGACAGCCAGATTTGCCTGTTAAGACAATCTCATACACCACCTAAATGTTGTGTTAATTCTGCAAACGTCGGTCATTCACAAAATGATTTTGTATGGTTATGCCCTACAATGGTATCTGTACAGTCATTTTCAAAAACCATCAGTCACTGACTACAAAGACAAAATAACATGACAGCTTATAACACACAGATGAAGCAAGAAAATAAAATCATCTTGCAGAAACAATATTTTTTTAACATCCACATATCACAAATGATAGAGATTTTTATTCTCTTGAACATGAGATGCAAACATTGTTACATCGATATCTTAATTTTCTGCACCAAGTAAATGTACAGCTTTGAATGAAAACACAGCTGTTGTAGTGCAAACATAGAATACTGGACAAAGAAAGTCTAGAATGTGGGTAAAGTAAAGAGGAGTCTTTTGTACCTGTCCTGACTGATGTCTGTTTTCTTCCTCTGACTGCTCCTCTGAGATGCCGGCCTGCTCTTCTGACTCGGCTGAGCTGTCATAACATTTACCAACATGATAATTCAATACAGTGATGACTGTCAAACATAGCAGCAAGAGCATAATGTACAATTTATTTGATTGCAGCATTATTTAATTAAAACTAAATGTATAGAACACAGTGCACCTACGCTACTTTGGTCCAGTAATCGTTGGAGAAATACTATACATTTTTGTATGTTAAGTTTAAAAAAAGTTTCCCCAGCAAAAAAAAAAAAAAAAAAAACACACAACATTAAATGATTTTAAAAAAATTATTTGCTAAAAGTTAACTTTCAAATTAGACAAAAAAAATTTTATAAGATTATGCAGATTGATTTTAATTAGAAATGGGAAAAGATTAAATCGCGATTAATTAACTTCTGTCGGATCTTAACTTTATTATGTTTTTTCTACTGGATTCAAGTCAGGTGATTGACTGGGCCATTCCAGCAGCTTTATTTTCCTTCTCTGAAAGCATTTGAGAGTTTCCTTGGCTGTGTTTTGGATCACTGTCTTGCTGAAATGTCCACCCTGGTTTCATCTTCATCGTCCTGCTAATGTGAATGTTGGACTGAAGCAGCTAATTTTCATTTACAATGATGAAGGGCAGAGGGTTGCTGAATAACAACAGAGATGTCAGCTGCTGTCTGGACTTTCACTGCCTTTCTACATCTTCCTTTCTTCATGTGTTCAATACTTTTTTCTGTGTCATTTAATTTTATTATTACACATAACTAGAGCCACACGGAATCTGCGCACACAGAATTCCGCAGATTTGATTCGGTTCATTTTACCATACAGTTTGTAAAGTAATATTTTCTGTCTTTTAGTAGAGATTTTATGAGAGATTTGCTTTGTTTACCAAATAAATTGGATCTAATCGGATTCACATTGTAAACATGAAAGTAAAGGTATTACTTTAATTTCATATATTAGGGTTTTAGTTATGATACTCCTAAAATCATTCCACATAAATCCGCAAATTTAACAAAATTCTGAGCAAAAATGGCAAAAAAGTGTCTGCAGATTCTGTCTGGCCCTACACATAACATTTGTAATCAAATTAGATTAGTTTTCTTTGCATATTTGGATTTCTTTGGTTGTTACCAACATCCAAGTGATTTCAAGTGAACGGCACTTTTAGAAATATGTTTTCTGAGAAATATGATGACCGTTCAATACTTATTTTCCCTGCTGTATTACCGTATGTCAAAAACAAACTTTTATTTTGGATGCGATTAATCTTTGCCCAGCACCAATTTGAATATATGATATCAAAATGTTTTTTATTTGCAAAAAAAAAAAAAAAAAAAAAAAAAGACATGAACTTGAATTCAGACAACAAAAGGTATAAGATAATATAGGTATAAGTGCATTAAGTACTGGTTTACCATGTTTTATGATGTTGACAATTTAAAAGCTTTTGAAATTTGCATTTGAATTATGGTTATGGGGTTTAAAATTCATTCTATACAAGAAAGAAACTGTGTTGAGTTGCCCTTGACCTCCATTTAGTATAGTAATCAACAAACTACATAGCTAGCAAACTGAATGAGTTGACCTACTATTTTCATCTTCAGTGAAATCATAAGGGTCCTCGTCCTCTCCGTCTTGAGTCATTTCCACATCGTCACCATCTTTGGAGATGCGAGAACGCTTCCTGTAAAAATTATTAGTTCACAACTGCCATTTAAAAACACCCACATCACCTTTACTCTTACCTGAGGCTCCTCTGACTATCAGTCTCTTGGCTCTGAGAGACGTCGATCTCAGAGTCCTCTTGTACCTTCCTCTTCTTGACCTTCTCCAGAATCTACAAAGTCATAGCACCTAACATTAGAGACATAAATAAGTAGATGAAGATGTGAATGATTATGTACCTTTTTGAAATACGCAAACTGCATGAGTTCAAGTGCGGCTTCTGCATCTCCCAGGTCAATGGTTTTACTCATGCGGGCTTTGGCATGGGCTGTAGACAATCGAATCATGGTTTCTAGAGCTCGAGCGGTCACAGGCATCGTCTGTGAGAATGGACATATTAAGTCGAATGCATACAAAGCAATCGCAGTGTAACCAAAACATGACATGAAAGGAGCCACAGCGGTGTTGACTAAGGAATGGGATAATCTGGCATTTGGGATGCAATGGTATAAATGATCTTTAAAAGATGAATGAAAATCTGGATATACTTAAGCATAGCTGAACAATAAAAGTTCAGTACATGGAAAGTCAAACTGTGAGCCTCAAACACCATTGTTTCCTCATTCACACGTATTAAAAAAACCCTTTGAGTGTAAAACAGCCCAGTCTGAACAAAATGGCTTTCTACACAGGACGTTCTATGTTCCACATTCTGTAAGTGATCATTAAAATGTACGGTACAGTTTATTCCATCACCCATTTCCTTATTTTTAAGTTTAAGAGTGAACTATCTTTCTGTAAAACAGGTAGTCATGCATGACCACAGAGGTCTCATCTGTTTACAGTGTGTCAGAATGCAGTATATATTGATTATTGTTTTCAAGATCACCTCGAAGATGCGTCAGAGCGGTTTAAATGGATCTTTTGTTAGTTTACCATGTGTATTGTGAAATTTCCGCAGAGGCTGAGATTAATTCCCGCCTGTATTGCATGATTATTTTACTTGTATTTCCAAATACAGCACTCTCTGTTTGTGTGTATGTTTGCTTCTATGAGGCACTGACATGAACTGCAAGAGTGTCAGAGCAGAGCTCATTAATATTCATGACCCTTCCAAATATGGTCAAAGCCATTCATGTCATATTAGAGTGGAAACATGCTGTAGTTTAAAATAAACCTATATAATTATTTCTGGAAACTTTTTCACACTTACCCAAGCCAAGAACAATTAAAAAATTATCTATGCACTACCTTGTTAGTATGACCCATAACAAAACTGATTCATAATAGACAAATATTGTTTAACCCTCTCATTTAGCCCGTTTGCACCTGGTGTTAACATTTAAATCAGTCAGATAACAAGTGGTCAGACAAGATATGTTTCAACTTGGTATTTAAAAATCCTTTCCAATGGGTTTCTTGTAATCACTTGAGCTCAGTGTTATTTAAGATTCTTACAACACTTACAGTACAATACAACATTTTTAATGGTAAGTTTTTTTTTAGCTACTTTTAATGGTAGCTAGTTGCATGTTAAAAAATTACAAGTGAATTAAGCATTTATATATATTTTGCAGGTTTTTAAAATAGTTGCAATTATATGCAACTCTAACGTTTATCTTTGCTTTGCTGGTTCCATTTAAAAAGTGTCAATGTGAAGGTGTAGATGTAAACGCTTATTCTTCTTTTCAGAGTCAATTTTACAACATAAAAATGCCCCAAAAGACAAGCATAACACAAGGGTTAAACATGAGTGGAATTTACAGACCCTTGCGGAATCACTGTTGACTTGGTCGTGGCTCCGGAGTCTAGAATATTCCTCTGCTATATAGTCTGATGCCTCCTGAGTCAACACTGGCTTCACCAGCTTGGCCACGTGGATATATTTCCTAATGAACTCCATTGTAACAACCTTCTCCCTTTTTAAAGGATTAACAGAAAAACTCACTCAAGTCACACAACATTTCTAAGCAAACAAAGAAGATTCATAATCCAGATGAAGAGATGCATACCTTTTCTTCCGGTGGCCATGCAGGACATTGTCTTTTTTCTCATAGATCTGCAACTCCTGCTCAGATGCTTCTGTGATGTTTGGGTCTTCTGTGGCAAACACGTCCACTGTACTTCCCAGCGGCATTGCTGTTTGTACAGACACAATGCATTTAAAAAAATAATAATAATAATAATAATAATAATAATAATAATAATAATAATTAAAATAATAATAATATATTTAAAAAAAAATAAAAAATAAAATAAAATCGCATTTCATTTTGTGATTGCAAAGCTGAATTTGTAACATACTTTCTCCAGTCTTTAATATGACAAACCAGTTGAAAAGACTACATAATTGAAATATTCATCTTTAACAACAGCTTTCAACAATTAATGCATCCTAGATGAATAGAAGTATTTCTTCATTTTTGGTGGAAAATTGGAAATCGTATCCCAAACTGTTGAATGGTAGTTTCTGTTACAACATGAATTAAGCAAATGAATAAAAAAAATAATAATCATTTTCAGCATTGATAAATATTTAAGCAATACATTAAATCATAGAAGCAAACATATACTGTATAGAGCAACTTCTGGAGGGTCTTTAAACTTTAACATTAAACTTCTAAACATTAAACCTAAATTAACTAACAAAAATAAATCAAAGATTTGATGTTTATTTGTTTTATTATAGTTCATGCATCTAGTGTGAGAGATATATTTATTTACAGTTGACAGTATTGTATTTTCACAGTCACATGACAAAAATGAATGATTAATCTTATCCATCTAAAACGTAGTTAATGGTTAAACATTGTTTTCCTTGAACCTCTTATTATAAAAACTGCTGTGCTATCATATTTTTCCATATTCTTGGCTAGTGTACGCTACATTTGTATTAGTGTATAAATTTATTTTTTAAATTTAAAAAGGAAACTGCCTTCGATTAGCATATCTCCACCTCATAATTGTGACTTCTCTTCTCAGAATTGTGGAAAACCTAATAAAATGAAAATGGTGGTAAATACAACTTGCAATTCTGAGGGGGGAAATATGAATAGAAGAACAGCAAAATGTAAACAAGCTTGAGTCAAAAAAAAAAAGAAAAAAAAAGTGATAAACTTGGATTTTTCCCTTTTTTTTAAGCTATTAACTCAAAAAAAAAAAGAATTTTGAGAGGTTAACTTGCAAACTTTTTTAAAAAATAACCGAAGTTCTCAGCTTAAAATTCCACCAGAATTGTTCTTCACAAGTACTTTAACTCATGCCAACAACAACAAGCTTTGTCTAGAACTGATCTGCACCCATCTCCAGATGTGGTTGTGTTTTGTCCAGCAGAGGTCAGTCTCACCTGTTCCCTCTGCTTCTCCAGGTGCTCTGTAGCGATGCATACGCAACACATGCTCTGAGATCTCCTTATCACTGTCAGGATCCATCTGATCCAGAACTATGAAGAGCAGATCAAATCTGGAAAGCAAGGAATCCTGGAGCCCGATGTTCTCCATGGGGGTCTTATACTGGTCATACTGGATGAATTGATCAAACACAGTAGAATTAACAGCAAATTAATTTTTATTCCTTCGTAATTTTATTAGAACATTTATCATTTCAGTCAAGCCAACAGTCAATATTTACCCTTCCGTACACTGGATTAGCGGCAGCTAACACACTGCAGCGAGCGTTCAGCCTTGCCTGAATCCCAGCTTTGGAAATGGTGACCCTGCCCTGCTCCATAACCTCATGGATGGCGGTTCGGTCCATGTCTGACATCTTATCAAACTCATCAATGCAAACCACACCTCTGTCAGCGAGCACCATTGCTCCTGCCTCCAGACGACGTTCACCTGCAACAGCCAGAGGAGAACGTGCACCACACTTTATTCTCAGCTTCCCCACATCATGCTAAATTTAAAAAAAGGAACACTCCAGTTTTTTTTGGAAATGGGCTCATTTTACAACTCCTCTAAATTTTTTTAAAAATAAATAATAATAAAAAAAAAAAAGTTAAACAGTTGAGTTTTACCATTTTTTAATCCATTCAGCTGATCTCCAGGTCTGGCGAGAGCATTTTTAGGTTAGCTTAGCATAGATCACTGAATCAGATTAGACCATAAGCATCTCACTCAAATTCAAATAAAAATGTTCCTATTGTATGCTCGACTTTTTTGTTGTTACATTGTGTACTGTGGCTGCTGCACGTACAATAATATTATGCAGCGCTGTTGCCTAGTTAGCTAGCTAGCAGGGGATGATTTTCAAGCACTACGTAATATTGTGTCTGCTTCAGGCATGAAATTGCATTAAAGTTTCTTGATTATTACGCAGGATTGAGAGTATAGTTTCTAGCCATATTGACCTAGAAAATAGCAACTACTTATTTTGTGTTGGTCTTACAACATGCAAGTCAAGCTTTAAGTATATATATATATATATATATATATATATATATATACATACAGTCAATACATTTCAAAATAGCATTTTCTCCAGTCTTCAATGACAAACCAGTTGTAATACACACTGATTTACTGCTTAAATGTTGTAAAATTGTATTGATTTTCAGTTCTGAATGCAGAAAACAGTCATTGCTACATTTCATTCAGGATTATTTGATGAATGGACAGTTCAAAAGATCACTACATATTTGAAATATTCATCTTTAACAATAGCTTTCAACAATTAATGCATCCTTGATAAATAGAAGTATTTCTTCATTTTTGGTGGAAAATTGGAAATCGTATCTCAAACTGTTGAATGGTAGTTTCTGTTACAACAAGAATGAAGCAAATAATAAAAAAAATAATTTCAGCATTGATAATAGATATTTAACCAATACATTAAATCATAGAAGCAAACATATACTGTATAGAGCAACTTCTGGATGGTCTTTAAACTTTTACATTAAACTTTTAAACATTAAACATTTTTTTTTAATTATTATTATTATTTTTTTGATTAAGATGCTATTGGTCTAATACAATTCAATGAAAAGCTAAAAGACCGCCAGACTGACCGAATGAATTAAAAAAATACTGTTCAAAAAAACTCTATGACTTGTAAAAATGAGTCTATTTCCAGAGCAGGTTGTGTTTTAAAGCTAGTTAACAGCCGAGCTATATACAGTTTGTGACCCTGGACCAAAAAAAAAAATAAGCCACCAGTTTTTGGAAATTAAGATTCATACATCATCTCAAGGCCATAATTATAAGCTTTTCATTGATTTGTGGTGTATTAGAAAACAATTATTTGATAATCTGGAAAATCGAAGGGTTAAAAAAAAAACCTGAACAAAAAAGCTCAAAAGTGAAAAGTTGTTCAAATTAAGTTCTTAGCAATACAAACTACTATTCAAACATTAATATGATACTTTTTTTACAGAAGAACATTTAGGGTAAAAAAAAAAATGAACACAAATATGACAACAAATAAGTTACCTGTCTCCTGATCAGTCGTGACCGCCGCTGTCAGACCCACCCCAGATGAGCCTCGTCCAGTAGTGGGAATTGCTCTTGGTGCCGTGAACAAAACATAACGCAGTAACTGAGACTTTGCTACTGAAGGATCACCTGAAAATACATGAATGATACTAGTGCACCTTGCAACTAGTGAAATTTAAATATATAATAAATATTTAAATATATATAAATAAATATATATAGATAGATATAGATAATCTAGATATAGATCCTATAAAAATAAATTAATTTCTGAAATATGTCTATTCATTTAGATGCACATTAAATTCATGAAATGTATATACAGATAACCACAGATTTAATCTTACAACATATAGATTAACTTAAAATGAATAGAATGTTATAAATACATTAAAAAAACAAAAATACACAGAATAAATTAATAATTAGATTTTAAATTTAAATACTATAAAATTAAACCAGTTGCAGACCTATGAGCAGAATGTTGATATCCCCTCTGATGCGCGTTCCGTTCTCCAGGTTTGTCTCATTGCCTCCCAGCAACAGACACAGAATGGCCTTCTTTATGTACTCATGGCCATGAATGCTGGGGGCCAAAGACCGACTCAACTGCTCGAAAACATCCTGAAACACACAAATACCATAGCAAGGATGGTACTAATCAGGGCTGCATTTTACGAAAGAATTTAAACCCTAAACATTTTAAAGAAATGGGTATTTTTAAACAGTAGAATTGTTCAATTGCTTAGAAATTAAGATCAGTTAAAGGGGTCATGACAGGAGTTTTTTTTTTTTTAGTTTGCTTTTGTCAAGTTGTTTTAATATCTACTTTAAGGTTACTTACTGTATAATGCTATTTTAAAAAAGTATGCAAATGCATGTACTATGTAACATACCATACCACCAGATTTTTCATGTCACGACCCCCTAAGAAGTCTTTTTTCTTACTTTAGAATGAGCTTTACAAAACTTCTTGATCTTGGCGACGTCATCACCAGAGAAGGTGGGTACGATCTCCTTACTCATAAGCTTCACATTGTTAGCCAATAAGATTGTTCTGCAGAGAATCAAGACGTTAATCTGAGGGCATTCAATTTCAATGACTGAAGGACTTTAAAAAAACAAACCTGAAGGTCCCCGATGTAAAACCACCCTGTTTTGCGGGCAGGCAGCGGTAAACACCTACGATCTGCACACGGTCACCTGGCTTGACCCGATCCACGAGGTCATCGTTGGCGATGATGTCGACAGAGCGTGGCAGTTGTCCAGCGGGGGCTTTCTCTGGCATCTCCTGGATAGTTAGTGTCTGGTGGTCTTTATAGCAGCAAAGGCCAAACTCCGTCTCCAGAGGATTGTTTTCTTCATCCTATGTAAGGTAAGGACATTGACTAGTACTTGACCGACTACAGGATGTACAGATGATGTACAGGTAACAAGAAAAACAGATGCTGATGAGAGGTACAGGAATATACTGTCAAAATCGTAAAGGTTTTCAAAAAGTTCACTAATGTACACGTTTCATTGTTTAATACAAATAATTTACTTAATTTACCTGAATGTTTACCTCACATGTTTAAAAATGTAAACTATTTTACTATTAAAATACAATAAATAAAAAAATAGTAATTAAATGTATTATTTGCATTTACATAACAAAATCTGCTTTGAATAAAATGGCCTTTAATGAACTGAATGAGTATAATTAAATAATTTACACAATTTAATGTATTACAATGCTTCATAAGCTTATGAAAAATATTTATAATGATTTTTTTTAAATAAATCTAATTAAATGAAGTTTAAATTATTTTAATATGTATTGGACCCATTTAAATAAACTTTATTCATTGAAAAAGGTTTAAACGCCTCAATAAATCTTAATCAAAATAGGTATTTTAATATAAGCTTAATAAATCATAAATATGTAATTGCATTTAATATATATTTAATAAATCAAATTACACATTAAATTATTAAAATGCAAGTTTATTCATTTAAATATGTATATTGAACTTAAATTTATTAATAACTTTAAACAAATTCAAATGTTCACTATTTGTGCATTTAACTATTACATTAAATTATCAAATGTAACAATTTAAATATGCATATAATTTTTGAAGCGACAGAGAGAGAGAGAGAGAGAGAGAGAGAGAGAGAGAGAGAGAGAGAGAGAGAGA
>CAIGQQ010032164.1:9212779-9227608 GCA_903798035.1 Danio albolineatus
AGAGAGAGAGAGAGAGAGAGAGAGAGAGAGAGAGAGAGAGAGAGAGACATCAAATAAAACCCATGCAAATATACAGTAACTCACTTTGGTCGGATAGATGGCACTAGATGGAAAAGCATCCAATGAGGTCAGATCTGTATATTTTCGTTCCAGGGTTTTCTTGGTAGCTGGACAATAGTGGACACTGCGCATAATCTTAGGCCTCACCAAAGAACCTACAGATCACGTCAAAATGGCAAAGCAATGATGACAACCAAGCGGAATAAACATCTATTATGTGATGTGCATACTCAAAGCACTGACAAAACCCAAAACTCAGCGTCTAATATTCTGAATATTATGTTATATCTATGTAAAATAACAAATATCAAGCACATGTAGTTAAAACTGAGCACTTACAGGGATCGTTCACCCAAAACTTAAAATTTACTCACTATTACACACCCTCACGTTTCAAACTTTTGTCTTTCTTTATTCTGTTTAACAAAAGATGATATTTTGAAAAAGAAAAATATGAAAACTTATAACCGTTGACATCCATAGTAGGAAAAACAAAAAGGTATAAATGTCAATAGTTACAGGTTTACAGCTTCAAAATATCTTTTGTGCCAGTTTTGGAACAAGTGAAGGATGAGTAAACGACAAAATCCGTTTTGGACAAACTAATCGTTTTAACTTGTAAATGAAGTAATTCTTGCTCACACTTGGTCACAATGCCTTCCACACACACAAGGTTTCCCAGAAAGCGAGCACTCAGAGTACGAGGAGACACATGTTTGTTCCCAAAACTGCCCTCGAAACCAACATGAAACTCTTCAAACTGCTTAGCGTAAGTGGCGTCTATTGAAGCCACGAGATCCTTCAGGGCTTTCTGAAACGCCACCAGCTCAGCAAAAGCATTCTTCAGTAATCTATTGAAAAGAGACCATTAATTAGATCAACACAGATTCAAGGATATACACTAAAAAAAATGTTTGCCCTTTCTATTAATTTAAAAATAAGCTGAAACACAGTTCTCAAGTTTTTTGGGACAACTTAACAGTTTTGTTCGAATCCATGTAATTTAAAAAAAAAATAAAGTTAACTTAATTTCTACATGTTGTCTCAACACAATTCGATTGTGTAAAATCCAGCATTTTTCACAGTGTGCACAGTATTTTCATAACACCAGTCGGCCATAGAAGCACAAAACGTAAACAATAGAACTGAACTCACTGAGAATCACATATTTTGCTAATTACTGCTGTTGAAAGTTTTAAATTATTGTCATGTTGTTTCGGGATGTGCTAATCGGTTGGACTAGACAATTCAATTTGATTACTGAAAGCTATGTAAAAATCAAGCAGAAGAAAGAAAAAAGCTGCCTGAGGAACAAAAGGCGTTTGCGTTTGACCAAACTAATCTATGACTTGCATGGCAAGAATAATTTATGTTTGTTCTCATCATTTCCGGTCAAGCGAGTGAAATATTAGGCTTATATCTCAATTAATACTGCTCAAATGGATCTTTTACCACTGGTTTAATCCAAATACTCCACATTTCTTGCTTTCTCTATATGATTCAGCAGCTTCCATATGTTTTTGTATACATTAGACAGCAGAACAACATATTCAGTAGTACATTAACCATGCAATCTATAATGTTGTTTACACCCAAGTTTCACCAGCATATGGCCACAAGTAAGGTTACTGACTAAATCCTAAAGTGCAAACCCTCTGTTAAAGAAATAATTTTAATAAAATTAATTACTTACTCTTTAGCTCTTTTCTCGCTTTTTCTTCTTAGATCATTAATGTTGACAACGAGACGACACTGTCCATCAGACACCATACTCCTGACCTTTTCATGGTAGATACCCTGGTCTTGCTGTAAAAAAAAAAAAAAGATTTAAGGTGACAGAAAATAATTATATATATATATATATATATATATATATATATATATATATACACACACACAGATCAAAATGCCTACAGGTCAAACACATAAAGAAAATGAATATTTTTTTACATCATCATCCAGAAAGTCCAGATATTCCCTCTGTGACTCTCTCAGTTCGAGGTCCTCTAGCCCAGTATCCATGTCCCCTACACGCGCATCAGCATGTGTATTACAATATTTTAAAAAAACATTCACAGTTCAACAAAAATCAAATGCACAAACACGAAGCAACCAAACCAAACTTGTGCAACAGGCCTGACAATCAATTATGTTAATTAGGCTCATTAACTTCAGCGCATGTAATTAACCAACTGCACTGAAAAGAGATACCCCCACTTCCAACCATGCTTTCATTATGGTAAAGAAAATGTAACTGACAACCATGTGTATAATCACATTTTTACTATAAATAACATGGTTAATCTGTGGTTATTATAGCAAAATCATGAACAATTTGTGATTATCATGTTTTTTTTTTCTTCTGGTAACTATGTTTTATTTTTGTAATGGTAGCTGGACCCTATTAGCAAAAATAGCTTCTCTTGAGAGTTTATTCCTAAAGTGCAGTTTGCTTGAGTCAGTGGGACAACAAATACAGATGAATGTGCTCTTCAAATGTCAACAACCCCTTTGTATCATTCCATTCTTTTATAACGTTACTGTATTTGAACCTCTCACAATGGCTTATTCAGTTATTTTACTTCGTGCTGCTTGATACTTACTGTTGACACTGACACATAGTTGCATAATCCGCACATAAATTATTTAATTTTCTTTTATTACGACATTCCAGAACGAACCCTCAGACAACGGCTCCTATGGTTTCATAAGAGATTCGTTCATGTTTTGAGTGAATCTTCCTTTGTTCGATTCTCTGCAAACAAACTCCTGAAGCATCTGAAGGCGTGTCTCTTCAGTGACTGACATCACCACCACCAAATAGGATTCAAGTGCGCGCTGTGAAGGCTTGTTTCATTGGTTTGACCTGCTGTATAAATACGCCCCTTTCCACGTGTAGTTATTTAATGAACCTGGAAACCATACAGTACGAGAATTTTCTTTGTTCTTTAGTTTATCACTTTATGTTGTTCATCAGTTAGAAAAAAATGCATGAATAGGACACTGTAGACATTTGTAAGGAAAATTTTATTATTTATATGGCTATTTTGACTTTGAAAATAAAATTTGTGGTCAACTTTGAAACACCTGAAGTAGCTTACATTACTTGATTAAATGAATTATAATTATATTATTTTACTTTCACCTTTCAAAAATATTTTATGGGTTAACCAAATGCTGACATGATCTGATATGGTCTATATATTTAATTATAATAAAATTTACTACATTGTTTTTTTTTTTACTTTACAAAAATTTAAATCATATTTTTATTGTATAATTCGTAGTTTTTATTTGTTACCTTGATGTATTATTTATTTTAGATTTCTTTACATTTAGGATTAAATAAAATATTTGTTGAGCTAAGTATCCTATTTTAGTATTCATCTCTATATTGACTGTTTTTTCTACTTTTGTTCTCAACGTATTTTGTATTCAACAAAAATGGTTTGATTCAGTTGATTCCCTCATCAAAAAGTGAACGAATCCTTCAGTAAGCTGATTCAAAAGAATCGATTCGCTTAAGTGAATCAAAAACAATGCTCTTCCCTCGCACTCGCGTATGTTTTGATCGAAAACAGACGCGCATTTGTTGAGGACAATAAGTCCATGCTCTCAGTCTGTCGTGACCTTTGCTTCTGTTATCACGTATTGGGTCGTTCAAACTGTGAATTGGCGATCGCACAGATAACAAAGTTTGACAGTTCGCTCCGTTTGATACTTCTATTTTTCACCTGTCATCAAACACCAGGTAATCATCGCGAGATTTCACCTACAGGGTTTGGTCAAAATCTCATATCGGCGGAAAAAAGGGGAGTTTTGATTGGGAAAACCAAAACAAATGTGATCAACGAGCTTTATAAACAAGTAAGTTATCTTTGTTTTTTGACGTCGTTGTTATTTATTAGCCTTATTTGGTCATTAAATTTAGACATAACGAGTTTATCGTTGCTTTTAGCCTACATAAGTCAATTGAAACATGACACGAGAGTGAGTGAAACTTATTCACCGATACTCAGGCACAGGTAACTACGTCTTTCACCCGAAATTTGAAGCATTTTCTTTTTTTTCGTTAAACTTTGTGGTTTAAAAATTATGTTTTCGTCTTTTATGACAGTTTTAGCAATCAGTAATAATGTGGATATTTTACTGTGTAAATAGGTAACGTTAGATGCAATGGTTCGTACACAATCACATTTATAGGCTACATAAACGTTATATTTATATAGTTATATATCCATCTATGTGTGTGTGTGTGTGTGTGTGTGTGTGTGTGTGTTTGTATGTATTGTTAGAATTAGTCAAATGAATTATTACAATATATAGAGTTGTCTTCAGTCCTTTTTTGGATCAAATTTGTAAACCTCTGCACACATTATACACTACATCTTTCTTTCTTGAAGTAATGAGCCAGCCACCCAGAAATCAGCGTACACAGAGAGAGAGAAATGGGGAAGAAAGAAGACAATATGGTGAAAAGAGAGACAGAGAGCCCCGCAGCCAACGGGACCGTCCAAATGACCGACGACCAGGCAGTGAGAGGTGAGATGACACACTTGTTCAAACAACCTTACATCAAACAAATTTAAATAGAGGGAGAAAAAAAATAAACAAATTGGGAAGATGAGGAAATGTTATATGCTTTGCATATGTTTTTCCTGTTTTTTTTTCAACACTGTTGCTTTAAATCATGTACTTATAAATGTATCAGAACCAGATCATCTGGCCAGTCCTCGTACCAAACCAGAGGGTCTCAGAGACCTGCAAGGAGCACTTCTCAAAGGGAGCACATGGAGTCAAAGTGCACTTACATCTGTTCTAGGAGAGGTAAGCATTCACAGATGGGCCAAAACTATGAAATGTTGAACTAAAAGACAAATGTTGCAGTATGCATGTTTCAGTTACGTATCTAAACAACTGCTTCAGAGTGTCTGAAACCTGTTTTAAGGTAATTAAGTTGAATCTTAGTTCTACGATTCTACAATGTTTTATTATTCCAAGCATGCCCTAACACTGGTTTGGTTTCACTCAAGCTCTAGCCACACCCTCTCACCTGACACAATCTATTTGCCCCCTTCCTCCACGCTTCTGGTTTAACCAGTTTAACTTTTTGAAAACTTGTTGATATAAATGTCATATTTACTAGTCAGTATATTTTTTTCTTCTAGTGGAGATACCAAACATTGTTTTACTCACCATTTTTTAAACCTGGGGTCAGTAACCTTTTTAGGGGTTGAAATGACCCAGAAAAAGGTTTTGAGCAATCCCTTTTTTGAAAACTGTTTGTCCTTTTCATCAACAAATGTTGTCTGTATGCAAAGAATGAGTTTTAGTATCATGTGATGCTCATTCATGCCAAATAAACAGATTCACTCAATTCTGGTGTTGTTAAGGTAATTGTTAAGTAATACAATAGTATTTTGGTTTGATGTGATTATAAGCTAATTGGCGATCATTAGATTTAATCCCCAGTGTGATTTATTGTAATACCTTTTCCGTTTGACAGAACAAAAGTGGTAGACACTTTTTTTACTTTTTCCGATGAAATTCTCTGGGGAAAAATTTGGGTCAAACTGTCATGATGTAGAATCTCAAAGTATAGTATCCACAACAGCGATTGACAGTCCACATACAGTATAGGCAATAGTGTCATCCACAAATAACTGCAATGGCGCTTTAAAACAGCGCTGGCAACAAAGAGGAAAAATGTTCAGATTGCAGCTTTACACAAGAACATACATATTTATTTATTTACTTTTATTAATATTTTTTATTTAAAATTGCTTTAAACATCAGATACATGACAATAGAACAAACAATCTAATGCCAGAGTGATATAAGGTAAATAATAATAATTAAAGTACAAGGAAAATAATAAATTAACGAAACAAACACAAAAAACAATAGTATAAAGCATATACAAATATGGAAAATTAACATGCCACTTAAAAATTGCATTGTGTTTGAGTAGATTATTATTGTAGTTTTATTCCACTCTATTAATATATATTACAAGTTCAATACTTTACAAATTCAGTAAATTCTGAGAATTGTCAAGTCATCTTATTTGTTTTTCTATATCTGTGTATATCAGATATTGTGAACAGTTTTAAGTTTAATTTTTGGCATCTTTGCCTTTTTTTATGAGACAAGACATATATCGACAGGAAGAAAGGTTGGAGAGAGAGAGAGAGAGGGATGAGCTATCAGCAAGTTTTTGTGGACTCTCTAGGTTAGATTGCAGTGTTATAGTTATAGTGTGTTTTTAAAAATGAATAAAAGTAATGTAAAACTGTATAAAAGTAATATAAAAGTAAAACAATATGTCTGTCAGAGCAGAAATGAAAGCTGCTGCTCTTCATATTGTTTTACTTTTTCAGGTTCATATTTAAACGCTTCAGAATTAGATCAAAGAATCAGATAAAATCAGGAAAGTGGGTGAAAGAGGACAAATAGCTAAGCACTCCATTGTTCATCACAATATTCAAAGGAACCATATTTCCTTTCAGATATTTGCTGCTTGTTTTCAAAACCTTTTGCGAGTAAATTCTTCTAAAAAGTTATGTGTTTCAGTTAAGTTAAAAACTTCTCCAGAAGTGGTTTTATACGTGCTTGCTTACTTAATAAAATAGCCAAAGAATCAGAAGGTTCTATTGACTATATTTGGAACAGTCATGAATATTAATAAGTTCTGCTATGGGATCAAATTCCTGCCTAAAGTATTGTGGTCGCGGATAGAAAAATAAAAAGCATAAGTCAAAATTTTGACATCCCATGTAAAATTATAACATGCAAAAACTAAACGCATAAAAAGAAATAATGCTGATAATAAAAAGAAACAAAATATAATGAGCAAAAAAGATAAAGAAACAAAAAATAATGAGCGTTAATCAAAAGAGAAAACGCATATAGACAAAATCAGTTTTTCTGTTCTTGCGTTTTTTTTCCCTTTTGCATTTGTTCCCACATTCTGTGCTTGGGTTTCCAAAAGACGCAATGCAAGTTTAGTTGAAGTCACAGGTGGGCTTCAGCCTCATCATTGGTCTACTAGTCGAGATTGACAGTTCCTCCTCCAGCGACTCAGACAAAGGGGACTGAACTTAAAAAATAATAATAATAATAATATTTCACACTACTGTATATTAAATTAATTAATCTATTCCATCACCTACACTGGCTTCAGAAGACTTAGAAGTCAATAATTTCATTTAGCTGTTTATTGTTTTTCTCGTTACTATTTTTCTCTGGTGTAAATATCCCTCTATATGAACATTTTGTGAACATACTTTACATTTTAGGAAAGTGGTTATAAAAACTAAATATAAAAAAAACTTATGAAGTATGTTGTGCAGCAAACATCCAAAACAATGCACTGTTACAACTGGCTACAAGACCAGGCGCATTTGAGAAATCAGTCCACCTTGAGGTAGCATCTTATAACATCATGTCCTGTTTTTGGTTGGTTTGGATGGTTTTTGGTTGAGGAACTGCACTAACAGAGCAATCACGCTAGAGTTTATCTTAAAAAAAAATCCACAAAGTTTGATCGCACCTTCAGAGTTCTAAACATGTTTGAAGTTTGATATGCATTTCTGTGTGTGTTTTTAGGCATTGTGTTGATATGCACCGTCCTGACCAATGCCTTGGTGCTCATCTGTATCGTGGCTGCCCACATGTCGCAGCTAGGCATGTCTGCGATGGGAATGGGTGGAACGAGTTTCGTTGATGCTATCATTCCTTTTGAGGGTACAGAGCTGCAGATGGTGCGTGATCTTGACATGCAGTACGGACAAATGAGAGCACCTGGAGTCTATGGAGGCGTGGCCTTCAGCCTTACTTTTGGTGCTCTTTCGCTCCTATTTGTAGTTTCCAGTGGCAAACCTGCCCATGTGCTTCCACGAAAGCTCCTGATTGGACAGTTTGCTTTCCAGATCATTGGTGCAGTGGCTTACGTGGTTGCGGTGGCTTTGTACCTGCACCTCGTGATCTCCGTGAACTCAACCGACGTGTGCACTAAGCGTGAGCGACTATACGCACGTAATGGATATACCTGGATGAATTGTAGCGTGAATGGGGGGGATGCATCCGTAGCACTGTTCGGAATCATAACCGCAATCCTGTATGCTGTTGGTGCTGTTTTTACTGCCAAAACAATCCGTGATGTCGATCGTTTTCTTAAGGAGCGTAATCACTTCGAAGCTGAACAAAGAGAGCAACCCAGAGGTCCTCAGACGAGACCTCTTAATCCAGACATTTACATCTGAGCTGTGGAGCAAAAATCTGGAGCATAAACACTATGGACTGTACATAAACTGCTTTTAATGTTGTTTTATGTTTCTTAATATTTTTTTAACAGAAAGAACTATTTTTAGGACTTTTTATGCATATTAGAGTGCAATTGATCTCAGAATTAAATTAATATAGTTTTGCTTTTAAAATGTTTTAATTAATAAATATTCATTCATTCATTCATTTTCTTTTCGGCTTAGTCCCTTTATTAATCCGGGGTCGCCACAGCGGAATGAACCGCCAACTTATCCAGCATTTGTTTTACGCAGCGGATGCCCTTCCATCCACAACCCATCTCTGGGAAATTAATAAATATTGAATACAGTAAAAATGAAACTGTGGCGTTTAACTTTATTAAAGAACCGTCAAATAATTATAAAAAATAATGAATGCAAAAATATGTATGTGTCACAGATGGTTCCACATCAAAATACATTTACAAAAGTGATTTTATTAACATATTAAATGCTAGTGAGTGGTCTTGTTAAAATAACATGTCAAAATTTGGAAGAAATGGTGTTTTGCCATTTTTCAAGATGTATATTAAAAACAAAATCAACAACAACTATAAAATACAATTAAATTATAAAAAGTAGTAAGCGATCAGACAAAATGGGACTGGTTTAAAAGATAGAGGCAAGTATATAGATTTCCAAAAACAATTGATTATCATTTTTGAAATATTCAAAATTAAATGATTCTTGCTAGGGCTGCACAATATATCGTTTCAGCATCAATATGACAATGTGTGCATCCACAATAGTTACTGTACATTGTTGGACATGCAATGTTGAGTTGGGCTTATAGTCGATCAGCACAACAGTTGAGAATTCATGAGATTTTTGGAGTCATTGCAAAGTATAACCATATCAGAGTAAAACTTTGTTTGAAGAGAGAATAAAGTCTTTGGGCACAAAAATGTACATTTGTAACTTTAATAAAGAAAACTTTTACTGAATAAATAAAATGAAGACTAGAAACTATAAAAAAAGTTTCTGTGCCTGTAAACTGTTTCACTCTTCAGAAAACCATAAAGCACTGTTTAATTGTCTTTTTTCATTGCTCTATTTTAGTTATTTTGCTTGCAATTTGTTTATTTATTTTTTCATATGTGATATATACGCTTACAAAATCACAGCAATCAATTTAAATTAGATTTCTATCCAAATAGAGCTATTCAAGTCATATGTTGAAATATGCAGAAAAACAAAATATTGCAGATTTTTGTCAGTATCGTTCAGCCCTAATTGTTGTTGTAAATATGCCCAATAAGATGTTTTTAGATGTTTCAATTTAAACATTAAACAATAACTGTTACAGAAACAGTAATTTGTTACAAAAAACACATTTTAGTCTTCTGTAAATTATGGTAATTTTTTAGGAAAATCTTTTTTTTTCTGCAATAGATAATAGTTTAAATTTTGCCTGTTAAACAATTTAATGACATGGTTTACACAAAACGGAAAAATGTAATCACCCGCAATGTTCTATGAAAATAAATAAAATGTATTTAGAAAAACTTACTTTTTAAATTTTTTTTAAAAGATGTTTTTTACTGAAGTAGTTTGTTTTTGTGGATCAAAATATTACTCCAAACGAAATTTTATTCTCTATGATTGTCCAATAGATGGCAGCAGATACAAATGTATTTGTGGCCCCTCAGTTTGAGCTTACATGTATTCTCGTTCAAGACCTGAAATAAGGCTAATACGTTGCTCTGTTTTTTTTTTTTCCTCTGTGGAAATTTTGTATTAAAATTTGTTAAATACATTTTTATTAAAATAACAGCTTCCTTTTGAACACACATTCAATAAAAACACAGATATGTTCAAAAGTAACAGCTGAACAATTCTTATTTTCTTAATTAAATTACATTTTAAGATATAGGTCACCTTACAGTTAATGGTTGCCAGTTTCTAACATTTTACTAAACATCATCTAATGTGTTCAACAGAAGAAAGAAACTCAAGCAGATTTGGAACAACTGAAAGGTGACTAAATTATGACAGAATTGTCATTTTTGAATGAAATATTTATAGCTGTTTTCCAAATTGTCATTGACAAGCATAATCTCATAACCCTAGATACAGATGGCATGTAGGAATGCACATGCTGCTAATATTTAACTATTATGACCCACCTACGGTCTATGCATGAAAAAAAAAAAACACACACGAGCTCACACACTTTCATCTGTTACTTCGAAATCAATGAATTAAATGATATAAAACCATACTTTATATACCATATTTTATGACACAGTCTACTTAATATCAGGTCTGGCTTTTCCAATAATCACAGAAAGAAAGAAGTAGCCATCCTTACTATTACTACTATGTCTACTGTATGACTCAGGTTTTTTTTTTTTTCTTCTTAGTAATAGGGAGGTGTGTTTCCCTGCTACTGTTTCTTTACTCATGCTTACCACACAACAAGTGCTGACAACGGGTGCACACATACAGCACAACGACCAAAGTACATGTGAGCTCAGTCTCGGCCCAGACAAAGCCTTTCGCTGCCTTTCTTTTCTCTTCTCATATTTGCAGCCAGAAGAGTCCTGAGAGGAGATCTCAGCCAGACAGAAGGGTGAGCCTGTTTGTATTTTATTATTATTATTATTATTATTATTGGTGATAAAGAGAACACCGTAAATATGCTATTTGAGTTTATTGTTAAATGGGTCTAGTGTGGAGGTTGAAGGTCAAACAGGTTAAGGATTAATCGTACTGTTGATAAGTGACCAGATGCACGTACACTGACAAATGGAGCACATGGTGAAGGTGTGCTGGGCTGAAAGTGAAGGTAAATAAATTTTTATGAAATCAGATATGGTGTAAAATGGGGACACGACGAGCACACATGTTTAAAAACGTTTATTTATACACAGTATAAAGTTTATATTAACTTAAAAACTTAGCTTGAACTAAGGGTATGTTAACTGGAAGGAATATATACTGTGTAGTAAATAGAAACGAGAAGTGAAGTCTTTTCAGTTGCTTTGTGTTGTCCATAGGTGTGTTCATTTTGTGTCAGGTCAGCTCACAATAGAAATGGTCTGATTGGTTAGTTTTGAGTCTTACTTCAGTTCAGTGAATCTGTTTTGCCTTCCAGTGTCACATGGTTTGGGTCAGACGAATGTCCCTTAAGAAACTCGCAGGCTGTCATGTGTTTATGCAGTGGAATCTGTGTGGTCTTGCGCTGCAGGGGGCATTTTGGTAGAAAAAGATGTGAAAATAATTAAACCTTTGAGGAGCATCGTTTCGTTGATCACATATGACACACAAAAAAGAAGTTCATACATTTATATAAATTATTTTATATGATTTAAGGTTTTAACTTAATATTTCATTCAGTCATGTATTTATGATGTATTAATTTAGTGATTTATTCATGTAAAAGAAAGAAACCACACACTGTAAAAAAAGTCTTGCTGTTTCAATTTTTTTTGTTTAACTTTCCTTGTCATCTGAACTTCAATCAGACTGAAAAGAAATGTTAAGTTAAACTTTGTATAACTTAGCAGATTTAGTTGAAACCTGATTAACTTATTGAAGTTGTTGTCTTAACTGTTTGTCATTGCATTTTTTTTTTCACTAGGCAGGAGCTGCCATTAATAAATTATATTTTAAAATACATGTAAGTGATTGTACAAAATGTTAAAGTACTAGCAAATATTAAAGAGGACCTATTATGCCCCTCTTTTACAAGATCTAAAACAAGTTTCAGCTCAAAATACCCTTTAATTAAAGTTTTATAACTCTTTGAAACTGCTCCTTTTAGGCTTTGTTCCAAGTAGTGGCGTTTTGGTTACTGTCGCTTTAAATTTAAATAAGATTATGCCCCCAGCCCTGTTTTGAAAAGAGGCCAGAGCTAAAAATGCCCATGTTTCAGCATAGCATGCAGAATCAAAACGGTTGCTTCTCAGGACTGTCTATGCTAATGAGGGAGAGATCCTCACTAATGGACAGGTCTTTTCCCCTTACATCAGTGTTTCTCAACTGGTGGATCGCGCGAACATTTTTAGTGGGTCGCAGAGTGTGTGGTCAGAACAGTTGAGTTTAGTTTGTGAGAACTGAACCTTTCCTTACCGCTGTTTACAGTATTTGTACTTTTTACTTTGTGATATCTCTATAATTTGGTGCGTTTTGTTAAATGACAGTAATACAATATTGATTATTTGATTTTTTTTGTGATTTTTCATATGATTTATCTGTCACTACTTGTGTATGTTAACAAATAAATACAAATTAATTATAATTCCTAAAAATTATATTATAGTTCTTAAAAATTTGGGTCGCTGCCTGATGACCATGTAGAAACCAGTTGAGAACCACTGCCTTAGATGACTTGTACAAAGGAAAAATGTCAATCAACGTGTTTCTGCAGACTGTTTTTATGAAGTGTGATTATTAAAAATAAAATGTATTCATTTTTCTCATTAGATACTTGCTACATTCACACACTGTTGCCACACAACTGTGTTTAAACTTATAGGTTATTTAGGTGATTTTTACATAATAGGTCCCTAAACAGATTTGTGTGTGTTGGACATCCACTAAGACAACTTTAGCATCTGTAAGCTTTAATTATAGGTAATAACTGGCTAATTTTTAGCTTTTCTCCCCTGTATCTCCCTAATTCCAAGTTTAAAATCTACATTATATGGGGTGCTGTCACTTGTGGTGATGTAGCATTGGACTGTGAGTTCTACAATGATGCGTCAGTTTCTAATTATTATTCATGAGACTGAGTTTTCGTATCCTATGAGTAGTGTTGCTTCTGAATTTTAATTAGTGAATTAATTGAATCAGTATTGAATCAGTATTTTAGGGGCTGCTCTGTAATCTATAATAGGGTTTCAATATGCCATAAAATTATTCTTACTCTAAATATGTCTGAAATTTCCATGGATATAAACTGTTGCTACACTGAATGCCATTTTTTTGTGGTTGTCTCCTGTAAAATTTATTCAGGGATCATAATGTATAGTGGTGGGATGGGGGAGTTGTTTTGATGTTTGAAAACCCCATTTCCTTTTTGACTCGTGATTCTTGAATCACAATTTTGTAATGTGAAGGAAACTCATCTTGTACAGGAAAAGAGGCACTCGATGGAATGAATAGAGGAAGTGTCCTTGCTGTGAAAGAGAGAATGTGAAAGCTTGTGACTCTGCGTTCTTGATAAGGGAAGTGGTTGCTTGATTAGGTCGAAGTTTCAGTTTCACTTGTATCTTTGTAACGCTACTTGTAATGAATAGCTTTTTTTCCTGATTTATAGTTTAATAGTCCATAATATCTATATATAGGAAATTGACAGAAAATAAAATAATAAAAGAAAATAAAGGGGAGAAGGGGGTTGTGAAGGGCTAGGTTCTGCGGTTGGTATTTTAGTCTATTATCTTATAGGTATTATCTGCCTTTTATAGAAATTAGATCAATTTAGTTCAGCTGAGCATGAGACTTATAAAGTGCGGAGGCGCATGTCTGTCCCATAGCGCAAGTGGTCCATAGCTGCAGGCGTAGAATAAATGTTTCCTCATTTATGATGAAATGGTTTGTCTTTATTGTGTGACTAGCAGTGAACGTAATGCAGACAACCTGTAAGTAACCGGTAGCGAGCATAATGAGATGTCCTCTGAGTGACCAGAAATGAAAGTTACGGAAAGGACGTGATGGAGACGTCCTCCAAGTGACCAGTGGAGAACTGCAGAAGTTTTCCCAATGACAGAAAATGTTATTAAGAGAAGATGTCCTCTGAATAACATTGTGAACAGCAGAGAACGTTATGAATAGATTGTAATGGAGACATCTTCCAAATGAACAACATAGTATGTTACAAAGAGAACGTGATGGAGATGTCCTCCTAGTGACCGGCAGAGAACAATGTGAAGGAAACCTAATGGAGATGTTCACCCAGTGACCAACAAAACATTTTATGAAGAGGACATAATGAAGACGGCCTTCGAGTCACTGATGGACAATGTTATGAAGAGAACGTAATGGAGAAGTTCTAAGTAAAGGTAATATTTGTCGTTTTTACATCAGTTTAGTTCAGCTGAGAATGAGACTTATGAAGTGAGGAGGCCCATGTCTGTTCCATAGAGCAAGCAGTGTGGAGCTGCAGGTGTAAATTAGATGTTTCCTTATTTAAAATGAAATGGTTTGTCTTTATTTTGTGACTGGCAGTGAACGTAATGCAGACAACCTGTAAGTAACCGGTAGCGAGCATAATGAGATGTCCTCTGAGTGACCAGAAATGAAAGTTACGGAAAGGACGTAATGGAGACGTCCTCCAAGTGACCAGTGGAGAACTGCAGAAGTTTTCCCAATGACAGAAAATGTAATTAAGAGAAGATGTCCTCTGAATAACATTGTGAACAGCAGAGAAAGTTATGAATAGATCGTAATGGAGACATCTTCCAAATGAACAACAGAGTATGTTACAAAGAGAACGTGATGGAGATGTCCTCCTAGTGACCGG
>CAIGQQ010032164.1:9227618-9241425 GCA_903798035.1 Danio albolineatus
GGTGTAAAATAGATGTTTCCTTATTTAAAATGAAATGGTTTGTCTTTTTTGTGTGACCGGCAGTATACTTTTTGAGGACATGCTCTGAGTAACTGGTAGTGTGTGTGATTTAGACGTCTGCAGAGTGACTGGCGAATATTATGAAAGGAATGTAATGGAGATGTCGTCCAAGTGATCGGTGGAGAACTTTATAAAGGGAACGTAATGGAAAACGTTCTCCCAGTGACCAAGAGAAAATATTATGAAGAGAACCTAATGGAGACGTCCTCAGAGTGAACAGCAGAGAACGTTATGAAGAGATGGTAATGAAGACATCCTCCAAATGAACAACAGAGAAAGTTACAAAGAGAACGTGATGGAGACGTCCTCCGAGTGACCAGCAGAGAACAATAAAAAGGGAACCTATTGGAGACGTTTACCAAGTGACCAACATAAAATTTTATGAAGACTGAAGGGGATATAATGGAGACGTCCTTCGAGTCACAGTTGGACAATGTTATGAAGAGAATGTAACACAGAAGTTCTCCCAATGACCAACAGAAAATGCTATGAAAAGGACACAATATATGACTGGTGGACAACATTATGAATAGAACGTAGTGGAGCGGAGAATGTTATGATTTTGATTATACCCCAACCCCCCATTTTTTTCTTGGGCTGCAACCAAGAGGTTGCTGCAGCTTCCTGTAGTAATGTTGGCCTACAAAATCGAGGAACTATGATGTCACTTTGTAGGCCAGGCAGCTTTATATCCAGAACAGTTTTATATTGAATTTAGGTCATGATTTAATTATGATTATTTTTTCCATAATTTTTACATATGCCGTTTTATGGCGTAGTTAATGAGTAGTAAATAAGGTTAAAATAATAATAATAAATTAAAAATACATTTCCTTTGTAATTGCTCTGAAAAATAAAAATGAATAAAACCTATGTTTCCCTATGTAATGTCTCTTTAAAAGTATGGAGTTCTTACATTTCCTTGGCAAAATATTTCCTAAATGTAATCTTTTTTGTGGGCCGATTATGAGTTAAATGTATATTAGCTTCATTATTTCACCTGTACTATTAAATATAAAACTTAAAATTAAATTCATGATTTATATATAGATTAGGTTATGCAAAAATTTCTGCATGTCTTAATTTTAAGCGTCCAAGTCCTCAACAAAGCCCTACTGTTACTGTTATTTGCCAGCAGTTTTATCTGGTGCCAATCTTCCACGGATGCTTGCAGATTTGCTCATCTCTACATGCCAAAGGAAACGCTTGCAAAGAGCCCTGCGCATTATTGAACTGAAGCCAGTCTGGTCGTCTCTGCAGATCTCCTCACATGAGGGAACACTATTGTGATGGCGGAAGGATCTGAATTTGACCTGAACTACATTACGGAGCGCGTCATTGGCATCACTTTCCACCAGGCCTGCACAGAGCAGACGTACCAGCACAACCTGTCCAGAATCACACAGCTCCTGCAGTCCAAACATGCCGATCGATACATGGTGAGCAAACCAGGAAAAACACACAAATCTGAGTGTGTCCGTTAACTGACAGCGTCTGTCTGCTACTATTGGACTCACATTAAACAAAATCTCTATTTTCTGCATCTAGGTCATCAATTTATCTGAACACAGCGATGATCTCAGCAGGATGAACCACAGGGTAAAGTGTGACTATTTCAAATCTGTGTACACTGTTAAAAAAAAAAAGTAGACTCAACTCCAAATTGTAAGGCAATTTTCTGCAGAGCTTTTTTCAGTTGACTCTATTTTCAACCCAAGTACTGCACTTGACACGATTTAAGTTGAGTCAACTCAAAAATGTTCTTAAACTGTAAAGCTGGTTGCCTTAATTTCAAGTTGTCAACTTTTTTTTTCAACAGTTGTTTTGAAAAGAAGTCCTGCATATTCTCACCAAAGCTATACTCATTCGATCATACAGTATATACCGTAAAATAAGTTATATTGTGTAACATAGTTTTCTAAATTTATGTTTGTTCAAATTGAATTGAATTTTATTTATTGAATCTGTTTTCATTTTATTTCTGTGATGCAAAGGTGTCAGTTCTCTACTCTTCAGTGTTAATGATATTTTAGAAATCTGTTAATTTAATGCTACCTGATTAAAATATATGGCCATGGACAACAAAACCATTGTAGTATTTCACACTGCACATTGAATGCGTCAAAATTATTGAATTTTATTTTATTTTATTAAAATATTAAGTACGTTCCATAAAGGTGTTTTGTAAATTTTCTTCTGAATAATATGTCCAAACTCAACTTATGATTTGTAATGCGCACTAATAAGAACTTTAATTTGAACAAACTTAAATGTGATTTTCTCAATATTTCTTTGAAACCTCAAACTCTAGATTGTCGATAGCTTTATCTCGAACAAATATTGTCCAGTTCTAACAAAGTATACATATGTTTAGCTTTCATATAATACATACATATAAAAATGCTCCAGGTACAACTCAACAATTCATTTCCATTGTGAACAAGTCAAAACTAAATTGACAACATATTATTAAGAAAATACTATGTGTTAAAAAAGACTTTCTTCAGCATGATGGTAAATCCCAAAATCACTGTTTCTGTCTATTTACTCAACCTCATGTTTTTACAAAACTGTGATTTTTTTGTCACAAAAAAAGCTTCACACGTCCAGGGTCACATACAGTACAGTATTCATTTCTTACTGATCTCAAACATTTGTGCCTGTATAACTATAGAAGTTTATTTTTATGAAGCCAGATCAGTCTCAAAAATAATGCTTTTGCAAAAATAAAACTTACATTTACACAATCCAATTTATAATTTCAAAACACAATTTGTGAATTCACAAGTAAAATCATAAATGTTCTCCTAATTTAATTCAATTTGTATATTTATCAATTGTGTTTTCATTTTACAAGTTGTGTGCTGCGTACTGAATTGGATTTGTGCATTTACAAACTGGATTTGCATATTTATGAATTACGAATTGGATTTGCATTTATATTAATTGTGTTTTGAATTTATGAACTGGATTAGCATATTCATGAATTGTGTTTTGAATATACGAATTGAATTTGCGTATTTATCTGTGTTTTGAATTTACGAATTGGATTTGCATATTTATAAATTGTGTTTTAAATTTACATATTGTGTTTTGAATTTATGAATTGGATTAGCATATTTATGAATTGTGTTTTGAATATACAAATCAAATTTGCATATTTTTCTGTGTTTTAAATTTACGAATTAGATTTGCATATTTATTATAAATTGTGTTTTGAATTTACATATCGTGTTTTGAATTAATGGATTGGATTAGCATATTCATGAATTGTGTTTTGAATTTACGAATTGGATTTGCATATTTATTATAAATTGTGTTTTGAATTTATATATTGTGTTTTGAATTTATGAATTGGATTTGCATATTAATGAATTGTGTTTTGAATTTTTGATTCAAATTTGCGTCATTTGAATCAAATTTGCGTATTTATCTGTGTTTTAAATTTACAAATTGGATTTGCATATTCATAAGCTCTTTTGAGTTAATGAATTGGATCTGCATATTTATTATTATTTGTGTTTTGAATTTACAAATTGGATTTGCATATTTTTGAACTTTAGTTTTTTATTTATGAATTTTATTTGTATATTCACGAATTGTGTTTTGATCTTACAATGCATAAATATATAAATCCAATTCCAGCTTGTTTATTTAGCAATTTTATTTTGTTAATGTATTATTTTTGAAACTGATCTGGCTCCATATATTTCCGCCATGGGCAGTCAGACATACAAATTCATAAGTACTATAACTATGTCTCACAACTTGAGTTTTTAACTTGTCTCAATTTTATGTACAGCTTGCATTTTTTTCTGAACTATGAGAAAATCTAAAAGTTTATTTTTTCAGTTTAACACGGTAGATGTATTGAAGTGTATTAGAAATTCTTACACATTGATACACATTTTTGGTTTGTTCAAAAGAAGAATGAAACTTAACAGGTTTTAAACAAAGGGACCAAAAGTAAATGATAACGCAATTGTTATATTTTATGATTTACAAGTTTGAGGAAATAAGTTCCAACATGAATTTCCCTCTGATCTCTTGTCTGTTAGGTTGTGGATTTGGGCTGGCCGGACTGTCACGCTCCATCGCTCCATCTGCTGTGCTCTGTGTGTAAAAACATGGACACCTGGCTCAGCGCACACTCTGACAATGTGCTGCTGCTTCACTGCAAAGTGAGATTTTAACTTCTCTGCATTTCATTCTTAGCTTATGATTCTATTACTAGTCTGCAGGACTCTGACTCTATTTTGCAGGAATTTCACGGTTGGTTAACTTCTTCCTGTCTCTCTCATAGGGCAGCAAAGACAGGGTGGGTGTGGTAATATCCTCTTACATCCAACTATCTAGTGTTTCCACCAGGTACAACTCAACAATTCATTTCCATTGTTAACAAGTCAAAATAAAACTGACAATATATTATTTAGACAATACTATTTGTTAAATAAGACAGCTGCCTTCTCTTACCAGATTATTAATCACAAAATCACTGTTTTGTTACTGTTTACTCAACCTCATGTTATTACAAACCTTTCTGTGAAATTCAAGCTTTTTAAAAAACAAACAAAAACAAAACACTAGTCTGAATGATATGTTCAGTGATCCATTCACAGATATTCTTTAGTTAAAAACTCACTGGAGGGGAAAAATGATAAGAGTAGCAGTTCTTTGTTTCTCCAAGCGGGAACGAAAATCATATTAATAGGGAACTTTTATTTTTACTTTCCTTTTAAGAACTTTAAATGTTTTTATGTTTTCCTAATTACCTTCCACATAATTAGTAATATAGCTGTTTGTGGCTGTTAAAAGTATGCACGGTTTTACTGATTAAAGTGAACGATAAATAGAGTTACTGTCTCTCAAAAACTAACCATTTTGGAACTTCCTGAAACGAGTTGTCAGTATTTCTAGTGCTCCTGTTCACAAGTCAGATTAGACTGGGTCATCCGACCAATCAAAGCAAAGTAAAGTCCTAAATCTGTTCAGATCTTCAAAACTAAGTTATTAACATTTAAAGGTACAATATAGAGTATTTTTTTAATATTATATACTATATATAGGCGCCACGGTGGCGTAGTGAGTAGCACATTTGCCTCACAGCAAGAAGGTCACTGGTTTGAGCCTCGGCTGGGTCAGTTGGCATTTGTGTGTGGAGTTTGCATGTTCTCCCCGTGGTTGCGTGGGTTTCCTCCATGTGCTCCAGTTTCCCCCACAAGTCTAAAGACATGCGGTATAGGTGAATTGGGTAGGCTAAATTGTCCGTAGTGTATGTGTGTGAATGAGAATGTATGGATGTTTCCCAGGGATGAGTTGTGGCTGGAAGGGCATCCGCTGCGTAAAACAAATGCTGGATAAGTTGGCGGATTGTTCCGCTGTGGCGACCTCGGATTGATAAAAGGGACTAAGCCGACAAGAAAATGAATGAATGAATATCGTATATAAGAGCAATTTCACACTTGTAGCAGTGCAATATGGGTGCATATTGGCACTGGTGGGAGGCATGCGTTGGCTTGAGGCTGCTGGCAGAGTGCCTTAGTGTCCCACCAGTGATGATATACAGCCATATCGCACTGCTATGAGTGTGATTCTGATTTTATACAACAGTTTGACGGCATAATCGTATATATTAAAAAGAAAATCAAACATGGACAGTCTCAAAAATCTTTTTGTACGAGGAACTCTTTCCCCAGTTGTTCACATCTGCAGCTGACATCAGACCAGCAGAAACCATTGCTACTTCATAAACGTCACTTTAGAGCTAGTATTTCAATGATTCTCTAGCATAATGTCTGAAGTGATGACAAAACAGTTGGTTTTGATCACATTTTAAGATTATTATGCTGAACGGCATGAAATGCCATCAGTCTAAAGAGATTTCCCAGTATTTCTCTGTTGCAATTAGGAGATCACGATAATTAACCCTAAAAAGCCAAAGCAACTCAAACACTAGCAGATTACTATGGTATAAGTACAGCACTATACGACATACAAAAGAGAGCGATTGACTTAGAATGTCACTTACCTGTTTTATAATGATTTGATCAGCTGTGAAAAGAAAAGAAGGACTTTTTTCTCCATGTTATTTGTTTTGCACATTTATGTTACATCATCCCAAATGTTTAAAAGAATGTTTAAATCTGCAAAAGTAAATACATTTTTAACTAGAGACACAGATTGTGTCCTGTCTAATATAAAATACTGTAATAGTACTACTTCTCCACATGATCATATCGACTGTGGCATAATAAAATTTCCCCCTCTTTTGTTTCGTGTCGGGCTCATCTTTCATCAACAATTGCTTCAGGGGTCTCATTAAACTCCAATAGCTTTTAGACTTACTCTGCTTTACACTGATTTTCTGCAGGAGTCCCTTAAAAATTTAATGAAGACGGCAAATCCCATGATTCTACACTCAGTCTCACCATCACCAAACTATGCCTGTGTTTGTTGTGAATATACAAAAACGACATATTGTGCCTTTAAGTGCATAAATTAAGCACTTTAGCTTAAGCGATCATTGATAGTGCAGATGTGATGATTGCATTTTGTATCATTTTGTGTTTCTGACCTGTTTGTTCTCGTTTCTCAGTGAGGAACATGCGTTAGATCTGTACTCCATGAAGAGGTTCTGCAGTGATCAAATGGTTAACCTCATGACTCCTTCTCAGAAAAGGCAAGGCTCAGTCGTTTATCCTTTAACCCAAAATTTTTCCTGTCCATACAGTAAAAGTTTGGTATTACAGAGAATTAATTAACAAGGTCAATATAATTTTCTTTACCTTACTGCTACTATACCATAGATATATACACTAGATATTGCATACGAACCCTGAGCATGCGTCAATAGCATCGCCACATTTGTACAGTGCTCCCAGGACAAATGTCATTCAACCAAACTAGTCAAGACTAAAGCCAATGTGAAAATGCCGGACTTTAGTGCTGTCTTCGGGTGTAGTAACAAGAAAACAAAGCACAAAGACATCACATTTCATAGGTAAGATTAAGTTTTTTGCATTTTTAATGTTTCGAACTTTTGTGCTAAACAAGTATTGATGATACAGTCATTTAGTGCACTGATCATAAGCAAAGTAGCACCAGCTTGCACTAAATACTAGGCCTATGCTAGTTTCATTGAATAAAATCAGCAAACAATGTAAATGAAATATGACAACAAGATGCTGCTGTGCCAGAAGCTTGTATTATTGTCGGCTAAGAGACCGAGTCATTGATAACGGAGATTCAGTCACAAACGAATCACTCCCTACGTTAGAACTAGAAGTGAAAGCAGGAGAGGGGGTGTGTTTCAGGACACGGAGTAGATCAAGTAGGGAGTATAATACAATTCCATGCACACAAAAACATGCTCTTTGTTGGCAATGCTTATGCAGTCACTTGTCCATCGATGTAGAAAAGTGATGTGATTCACAATTTTCGTTATATATACATGTCTCCTTGTGTCTGTACTAAAACGGCGGCTCTATGGACGCGTTCCTTCCAATAGACACCGATAGTGTAGGCGACATCTAATGTAAATATCTATGCTACTATACTATGGTAAATCATTTATTTAACAGTGAACTAGCCAAATTAGTTTCATCCTTTAATACGAGTGGATACGTTTCCAGTGACTTAAAGCGAGACATTGTTGTAAAAGCACACTTTTTTCCATGCACATGTACATTTTGAGATTTTGGGCTCTTTTGCTTTCCCTGTGGTTTCTTCAGTCTGATAGAAAGAAAACATCCTAAAAACACTTTTAAATCTTTCTTCTATCAAATTCAGTTTGTGTCTGTTTTTAGGGTTATTTTTAATGGGGTAGCATAGTGGAGGTTACAGACTGGAAAACATTGGGAGCAGAGAGGGGAAAGGATTGGCAAAGGACCTCAACCCAGGAATCGAACACGGGTAGCCGTGAGCACCACATATTGCTCCGACTACATTTTATTTTATTACATTTTTTCAGCAGATTCTTCCATTTTCCCAACCAGTGTTCAGATTTTATGTAAATGAGTGTATGCTTAATTAAAAAATACCTCGTTTGCATAAGTACACAAGTACACACACATACTAGAAAACGTATTATAGTACAAAAAAAGTATGTAATCAAAGTAAAATCAAATCTCTATTATTATTATTATTATTAGTAGTAGTAGTAGTAGTAGTAGTAGTAGTAGTATTTGTAGTGATTTACTGTACACTCCAAAAAAATTCAGGACTAACAAATATGTATTTTGATTGCTTATAAAATATTCATCCTTTTGGATTATGTACTTTTTTTTAAGGAAAAGTCTTTTAACATACTTAAACTAATAAACTTTGTGATTGATATTTGTTTCAGGAGTATGGAGCTGCATCTATTTTGCCCTTGAGTGTTGAGTAAATCAGTCTCATAGAATTTAATCTAATTGGATCTAACTTTTTCTACAGCTAGACATATTTATACTATATTGGTATACTTTTAAACTTAATAAATCTAATAGTAATGGATTTTAACCGATTTAGACTAATTCTAAGCAATCTGACAACATATATATTTAAAAAACGGAGAAATTAAATAAAATCTAAATGTTACAAACACTTAATGATAAGCCTTACCGTGATTCATTTATTTGAGTGGGTGGTCATGTTTATAATAAGGCATAAGTAATAAAATATCGGTCTTGGCTCATTCTCCACCTACTTTAAAGGTATTTAAAGGCATCTCCTTTATAAAAAGGTTTCAGAAATAAAATCTGCTGTTTTTCTCCTTGAATTGTCCTGAGGTGTTGCTGCTGTTCTGGCTGTTGGTCACTCAGCGGTGTGTCACGAGTGAATGTTACACTAGCGTTATGTTCAGGGTCACACATGACAGGAAATCCCCCTTATGCAGGCTGGAAGTCCTGACATTTTTCCCACTTCCCTTTTTCTGTGAATCGTCTTCATTTACAACTGTCATCCTAAAGGGCCACCGCGTGTCATCCCTCACGCCCTGTTCAAACTGAGGAAGAGGTTTTTTTTAATGCTAAACGTATTCCTCCACTGTTCAGTGTATGGTCATTTTTCTTCCCTTATGCTCTCCCTACTCTATTTACTCTAGAAACACTTTTAGGTAAGATGAGTTATCGTGAAGCTTTGAATTGGCAACATAAATATTCTGCTCTGATCTGTTGCTGGAACAACACAAAGAAGCTCTTTTGGCATCGCTGTAAAGAAACTCTTAAGCCATCTAAAGGCATAGTTCAGCCATTTACTCTCTTTAAAGTGGTTGTTTTGAGTTTCTTTTTTTGCTGTTAGACACAGAAGATATTTTGATGAATGTTAGAAACTGGTAACCGTTGACATTTGTAGAAAGAAAATAAACACGATTGAAGTCAATGGCTACCACTTTCCAACATGCTTCAAATGATATTTTGTGTTCAATAGCAGAAAGAAACTCAAACAGGTTTGGAAGTGGTGGGTGAGTAAATTATGGCAGAAATGTATTTTTTTTTGGTAAACTTTAATTGAACAGCACTGCTACTTTTTTAGAATACTCTCATAACTTCAGAAATCAGATATTGTTATGCTTTATTCCACGGGCTTCCTTTCTATTTATTACATTTGGTACAATAAGCTGCTGCCAGTTATCGACACAAAGTTTGGTCAATGTTTTGTAGCACACTAGCTTATCAGACTGACATACTGATACTAACATAACATCTAAAAAACATTCATTTCATGGGAACTTTTAGATCGGATTTTAGCTCTTGCTTTCCCACAAGCTCCAAAAAAGCTCATAAGATTTTGGTTATAAGGCTCCCAATGTGTAGGAAGAATACTCTTCCTGTGGAAGTTTGCAATAGTTGAAGTCTTTAAAGTTTTAAATCTCCTCTAAAGACTAACTTTGTTTAAGCAGCCAATTATCTGACTAAATATGTGCTGTTGTCTTGATTTATTGTACTCTCGTAGTTTTTTGATTTGTAAGTTGTCCTTGAGTGACATGAAAGGCACCTATGAATAAAATGCATAATTCTAATAATAATAAGGGGCGCCACAGTGGTGTAGTGAGTAGCACGTTCGCCTCACAGCAAGAAGGTCACTGGTTTGAGCCTCGGCTGGGTCAGTTGGCATTTCTGTGTGGAGTTTGCATGTTCTCCCCGTGGTTGCGTGGGTTTCCTCCGGGTGCTCCGGTTTCCCCCACAAGTCCAAAGACATGTGGTATAGGTGAATTGGGTAGGCTAAATTGTCCGTAGTGTATGAGTGTGAATGTGTGTATGGATGTTTCCCAGAGATGGGTTGCGGCTGGAAGGGCATCCGCTGCGTAAAAAATATGCTGGATAAGTTGGCGGTTGATTCCGCTGTGGCGACCCCGGATTAATAAAGGGACTAAGCCAACAAGAGAATGAATGAATGAATGAATGAATGAATGAATGATTGATGATAATAATAATAATAATAATAATAATAATTATAATAATAATAATAATAATAATAATAATAATAATAATAATAATAATAATAATAATAATAATAAATGTTTCTTTCCTAAATCAGATTAAAGGGTGAGTTTACCAAAAAAAATGAAAATTTACGGTAACACTTTATTTTGATGGTCCATTTGAGTATTAGTCGACTGTCTACTTAATATCTGTTGATACTGACATTCAACAGACATTTAACTGACTATAAGAAACTTTGCAAGTACATGTCAACTTACAACCAACCAACCTAACAGTCTACTTATAGTCTAATGAGAATTGGTTGCAATGTAACTTAAATTCAACAAACGGACCATCAAAATAAAGTGTGACCAAATTTACTTATTTACTCCCACTCAAGTGCCAACCCTTTGAGTTTTTCATCTGTTGAAAGAAGATATTTTGTACACTGTAAAACCCAACAGTCAACTTTATCAAATGACATGAGTTTAGTTAACTCAAAATGTACTAAACGTTTGTTCTACTTATTTGAAAAGAGTTTTGAACTCAGTGTTGAATTTGATTAAATACCTCATTACTTAAATGGATTAAGTTCACAGTACTCGAATAGATTAGCTTTTTCTAACTCAAATGATTTGCAATCGGTTTCCTCAAACAGTTTGAGTTGCCTTAACTTAATAGGTTTCACAGTACTCAGATGGTTTGAGTTCTCTTTGTTTATTGGGTTTTACTGTGCTTAAATTTACTCAAATGGATTAAGCTGACAGTACTCATTAGGATTAGTTTTTGAACTTAAATGGTTTGTTGCAATCGGTTTCCTCAAATGGTTTGAGTTACTTTTACTTTTTGGGTTTTACAGTGTAGAAATAAAGAAGATATTTTCAAGAGAGCTGAAAACCTGTAACCACTGACTTCCATAGTAGGAAAACCAAATATTATAGAAGTTTATGGTTACAGGTTTCCAGTATTCTTCAGAAAATCTTCTTTTGTGTTCAACAGAAGAAAGAAAATCAAACAGGATTGGAACAAGTGAAGAGTGAGTAAAGTAATTCTCAGTTTTGGAAGAACTGTTGCTTTAAAGTCTGTTTTTAGTCAGTTTTTAGTCAGCCCGGACTGATGCAGTTATTGGTTTCATCTGAAGTTGAGTATTATTGATGATCGGCTTGATTTATTATTTTCTGCTGTCAGTGACGGAGGTGTTTGTGGATTGTTCAGGTATGTGCAGGTGTTTGGCAGGCTTCTTACGCATCAGATCCAATTAAATTCTTCCACGCTCTTCATCCATCGTGTTACCATCCATCCCATATCTGACTTCCACCCTACAGGTGAGGAAAACACCCACAAATCATGTGTTTTAAGTCAAAAATTATGTTTTAGTTTCCAAATCGTTTCATCTTTTTGTAATCTCATTTAGTGTCTCAGGTATTTCTCTTGTACTTCAAATGAAATCCTAAATTTTTTTTCAGAGAAAAATATATGACCAAAAAAGGGAAAATCTATCATAATGTACTAGCTCCTAACTTTTTACTACTGAACCAAAAAAAGAAGACATTTTGAATATTATTGGTAAACGATAATCATTAACAAATATTTTATTGAAAACAATAGTGAACTTTATATTTATTTATTTATTTATTTATTTATTTATTTATTTATTTTCTTTCTTTCTTTCTTTATGTATTTATTTATTTATTTATTCTTCATAAACTTCTTATGTACTAACAATAATTTAAGCTTGTTACAATGGACATCATATATGCATGCATGTATTTAGTATTCTCATTTTGCTTGTATTTTAAAACATGTATGTCATTATAACATTACAATAAGGTTATTTTGCAATATATTATTAACATTATAAATACATTTTACATAATCATATTTTGTGATTTCAATAATAATGAAATCATTCGGCTTAACAAAATGTCTTCTGTGCTTTTTTATTTGTTTCTTTATTTTTAAATGTCAGGAATAACATCTTCTAATACTTTGACACATATCTGAGTACTAAATGTGAGCAATACAAAATATAGGCATTAATTTAAGGTGTCCTTGTTGCACATATTCTATGTACTTACTGTAGTACTTACAATTAATAATGCTTAATTGCATGCAACTGACCACTAAACCTAACCTGCAGTCTAATGATAACCATATAGTAATTACATGTATTCAATTAATATCACTTAGTTAAATGAATTAGTTAAATGAATAGTTACACTGTAACATATTGTATACACCCTAAAATAAAGTGCAACCAAAAGGAATAAAGAAATTTAATGCATTTTTCGTATGTCTTTTGTTATAGTGTGCCAGCTGTTTATCAGAGTAAATGAAGGCACGCAGACCGTATACACTTCAGGACTGCAGTAGGAATATTTTTAAAACCAATACAATAGAGCAGTTTTATAAAATTCTGCATTATGATTCGTTATGTATATTTAGTGCCTGTGTGTAACCCTCAGTCAGGTTGATGTCGGTCAGATGGACAGAGTGTGTTTTGTTCTGGATCCTCCTCAGATGATCAAAGGTGATATCATGGTGAGAGCCATCTTTCCCAGTCTTTTTTATACTTTACGCATGTAGAATTCACTGATCTCATGAAGCCTGCATACGGGATCATCTTCTTTTCTTCTGTCTCTGCAGATTGTGTGTTATCATAAAAATGCTTCCAGTAGGACTTCCGAGACATTGTTTCGTGCTCAGTTTCACACTGCTGCTCTGAGTGCAGGAAAAATGGCTTTGCAGAAAGAAGACCTAGATCTTGCCAACAAAGGTAAAACCAAAGTGTTTTTTGGTAAAATATTATAACATATATTACATATACAATATAACATTCTTAAGTATATCTAGTTTTCATCACTTACTTTTTCTTGTTACTTTAAACTTTACATTTTTCTAGTTGAAACATTATTTATATTTACATTTATATAAAACATTACTTATTGTTTATAGTTACATCAACTTAATTTTTGTAGTCATTGCAACTTCATTGTTCTAGTTATCCTAACTTGGTATTTTTAGTTGCAGTAACTAGAACAAAGTTCCAGTAACTTAATTTTTGTAGTTGCTGCAACTTCATTTTTAGCTACTGCTACTTCATTTTTTACTTCATTACTTCATAAATGCTAATTAATATTTCTAGTTACTGTAACCTAATTGTTAGGTACTGCAAATCTTGTTAGTGTAGCGTAATATTTCCTGTTGCTGCAACTTAATTTTGTTTAGTTGATGCAACTTAATTGTTCCAGTTACTGCAAATCTTGTTAGTGAGACTTAATATTTCTAGTTACTGTTACTTAATTTTGCTTAGTTACTGCAACTTAATTGTTCTAGTTACTGCA
>CAIGQQ010032164.1:9241435-9306556 GCA_903798035.1 Danio albolineatus
TCTAGTTACTGCAAATCTTGTTAGTGAGACTTAATATTTCTAGTTACCTTAACTTTTTTGTAGTCACCGCAACACAATTTGAACTGAATTGTTGCAGTAACTACACAACTTAATTTCTGTAGTTAGTACAACCTTTTTTTTTTTTAACTTGAATCATTGTTTACATTAACAAGTTTACATTAACAAATATTTATTCCTGAATAAATGAATTGTTCATTGTTAGGTTGTTATCTAATGCATTATCAAACACAACAGTGTATGAGTAAGTAAATTAACTAAATAAGTCGTTAGTGTAAACAGATATATAGAATATGAGTGAGCTAAAATTAACAAATATTATGTAATGATAAACAAAGTTGTTGTTCACCATTAGTTCATGTTAACTAGTGTATTCACTAACACAATAATATAGGATTAGCTAACAGTAACAAAGATTAAGAAACTATAATTCAGTATAAAAATCCACCAGGAGTGCAGATTCTAAACTGTAAAAACATTTAGCTATTTTAAAAAGTGAGTTTGCCTTAAAAGTGACAAGTTGATTTACTTTTAAAAGTGTGTGACTTGGATCTGTTATGTTGACTCGACTTGATTTTTATAATTATGCACACAATTATTATTGTTATCTTTTTACAGTGCATTTGATTTGATATTTTGTATTTAATGTAGTGAACTTTATTTGGAGGCAGGTTGGTGTTGAACAGTGTGCGTGACTGAGCGTGTGAGTGTGCCATGTGTTTTTAGTAAATAATGACAGACAAGCCACACATCTGATCTGACCCAAACAGATCTGAGAAAGAGACAGACTGTTTCAGACAGACAACTATTTATACAAACATTTGTGGCATTTTAACCCTTATGCAGTAGAAAAACTTAGTCAACACGACCCTAATGAGGATGGACAGAAGAGAAAATAAATGTTGCATAGCGAATGTGCATATATCAACTGGGATTGAGCTTATGTGCTGATGTGTAGCATATCTTTTTACAACACTTTTAATTTTTTTATTTTTTTCCGATCATCATGTGCTTTTGTCTCCATTCAAGACCCAAGATTTCCAGAGAACTGTGTGGTGGAAGTGCTCTTTTCAGACGTGGCAGTCAAAGACCCAACCCTTGCTTCAGGTATCCTCAAATTTCCTCAGTGAAAGATGTTTTTTAAGTTTTTGTGAATTTGTATTGAGTAGTTTAGGCTAGTTTTGCATGGTCCCATTTTTACATTCTGCTGTCTATAAGCAACTTTGCAACTACATGTCAACTAGCTGTCGCTGGAGTATTAGTAGATTAAAAGAATTTGTTCACCCAAAAATGAAAATTCAGTGAAGAATTACACATCGTCATGTTTGTCCAAACTCTTAAAGATCTTGGTTCATCTTTGAGTATAAATTAAGATATTTTAAATGAACTTTAGGAGCTCTCTTATCCTCCATAGGCAGAAACGGTCCAGAGACATTTAAACCAAAAATAATGTCAAAACATTTCATGCGACTTCAGTGCTTCCACTGTAATCATACAAAGCTCCAACAACACGTTTGTGTGTGCAATAAACAAACTACAAAATATGACGTCTTCATCTATATCAGGTCAGGGTGCACGTTTACAGTATGACGTAATGTCATTAGAGTCAGCAGTGCAACATGCAAGCACTGTATTGCCTGTATTATTGATGACATTGGCAAACAAAGTCGCGTTTTCAGGTTTTTTTCTAGACTACCAGTGCAATGCGCCGCTAGGTGCTAAACAAGTACTTTTTTGCTGGTTTCAGCTCAGAACAGATATCACTTTCACATCCTGCACCAATGCATTTGCACTTATTTGCACACATGGGCATGCTGATCCGACGCAGAAGTTTAAAACACATTGACTCCATATATATGGACATATTCCTTATCTGAATGACACAATAATAGGATTGAGGCGTTTACATGAGGTGCTTTTTGAATGTTCTTTCATGATCTTGATTTACATGTTATAGCACATAATTCGATTAACATCATTGCGTCACCACGCTATTCACATTTCCTCCGGAGTTTGGGTGTTTCATTTTTAATTTGATGACTTTTAACTGCAGTTTGGCACTTTTACTTTCATTCAGGAACATTTCATGCATGCCGCAGTGACAAAAGAGATATTGAATGCGAGTTTGAATTACTGGAAGAAAGTTGTTTCAGTGGAATTTCATACCGTACGCCATATGGGGAAAAAAAACTCTGCGTTTCGCAATGCAGGTGTCTGTGGTCCATCACTGACTCTGTAGGTGCAGAGAATAGTGTCTGGCAGCCGTGTGTGTATCGACTATCCTGTCAAAAAAAGTGACGAAAATCCTACATGATGATAACAGTTAGATGAAGGTGTTCACTTGTCTGCACTGTATTTCAATGATGTGACTAAAATCAGCATACTCCACGTCTTAATCCGATTTTTGTTTAGTTTGATTATGACCTTATTCAGAATAAATTAATCAAAAATCACTGTTTGCATGGTAGACTCTTAATCGAGTATTGTTTTATCACATTAAAACTGCATTATTGGTGTCCATGTAAACATACTCAGTGTTGGCACATTGCTATTTTGTGACAACTGTAATTGAGTTTAAAGAGCCTTAAGCATTTTTAAATCAAAAGTGTTATATGCTCTTAAAGTTTGATCCCCAATGCCCATACATGTTGCTTATTACACACACAGGGATGCTCAACAACACTCAAAAATCTTTAAATGTAACAAATAAAAAGATTACAAGGGTCAAATGTGTTATTGGTACATAAATATAACAATTCTAACACGTCATAATGCACAGGTGTCAAATTCAGTTCCTGGAGGGCTGGAGCTCTGTGTAGTTTAGTTCCAACCCTGCTTCAACACACTTCCCTGTAGGTTTCAAGCAAGCCTGAAGGACATTAGTTTGATCAGGTGTGTTTAATTTGGGTTAAAGCTAAACTGAGCAGTGCTGCGGCCCTTCAGGAACTGGATGTGACACCTGTGTATAATGAATAATCATTGTATCAAAATTTGCCCACCTACTTATTTGCAGTACTGACAAATGACATTGGTTTATGCAATGCACCTTGTAAATGATGAACCCACCATGACACGACCGCAACTCTTAAAAGGAATGGGGGCTGAGACTCTGATTGGATTAATTCATGTTACACCCCAAAACACACCCATTACTCATAACAATAATAAGAACAACCCTTTTAGACCATGTGACGTGTACATGAATGATTTTCCCATCCTTAAAATAACAAAAGTGAGTTTGGACATGCCCTATGTGCATATGTGCTATGCACTTTAGACCATGAGCTTAGATCACTAAAATAGAGCCCAAAGTGTTTTTGGTTCCATTTCTGGACTTTAAATGTCTCTGGACCTTTTCTGAGGGGCAATTATTAATGACAACATTTTCATTTTTGAGTAAAGTAATCCTTTAATATTTGATAACACTAACAGATATTGTTTTCCCAGAGATGGGTTGCGGCTGGAAGGGCATCCGCTGCGTAAAACGTGCTGGATAAGTTGGCTTTTCTATCCGCTGTGGCGACCCCAGATTAATAAAGAGATTAAGCCAAAAAGAAAATTAATGAATGAACAACAGATATTGTCCTGACTTTTAGTGACATTACGATACATGCCAACTTATTCTACAAACCCTGACCTAGCAGTTTAATAATACTCTAATGAGAGTTACTTGTATGAATATCTAAATGGGATCATCGATATAAAACATTATTAGTTTAGTTTATGTGTCTCCATTTCAAGACTGTGACCACTGGAGGAGCAGTTCGGCAGTTGTCATTGAGAATGATCTTCTGGATTCACTACAGACCCAGTGGGACTTAAGCAAAAATCTTCCAGCAACAGGTAACGCTGCATATCCTAAATTCGTAATATTTTAAATGTGGTCTTGAATAGAAGTACTGTATATGTGGCTATTAATTACTGAAACCCTTCAGAAGAGTAAGAGTTTTAATGTTTAAAGAGTCTTTAAATAAGACTTTTTCTGCTCATTAGGCCTGCACTTATTTGATTCAAAGTACAGGAAAGACATTATAATTTCAAAATATATTTACTATTTAAAATAACTGTTTGGCGGCAAGGTGGCTCAGTGGTTAGCACTGCCGCCTCGCAGCAAGAAAGTCGCTGGGTCAGTTGTCGTTTTTGCGTGGAGTTTGCATGTTCTGCTCATGTTTGAATGGGTTTCCTCCGGGAGTTCCTGTTTCCCTCACAGTCCAAAGACATGCACCATAGGTGAATTGGGTAAACAAAATTGGCTGTAGTAAATGATTGTATGTGTGAATGAGTGTTTATGGGTGTTTCCTAGTACTGGGTTGCGGCTGGAAAGGCATCTGCTCTGTAAAATGTATGGCAGAATAGTTGTCAGTTCATTCCGCTGTGGCAACCTTTGAAATTGAGACCAAGCTAAAGGAAAATGAATCAATAAATAGCTGTTTTTGTTTTGAATAAACATTCAAATGTAATTCATTCCTGTAGTGTCAACACAGAATTTTTAGCATCATAAAAATGACTGTAATTCTTATTTCTAATGCTTGGTCGCTGCTCAAAAAACGTTATTAATTAATAAATTAATTTATTAAATAGTTTATGTATTTATTTTATTTATCTTTTTTTATTATGTTTTTGATGTTGTTGAAACAGCTGAGTAGAATTCGTTCAGCTTTATATTTAGCTACAATTCACTCAAACCTCTGGTTATGAAGTACACTATGAAAAATACAGACCATTTTAGAAAATAAGAATGGAAAAGTCATGACATTCATTGATCATAATCTCAAAAAACAAAGGAAAAAAGTTGCTCGCTCAATTTCTGTCCACCACATCATTTATTCACGCCTCTCTTTCTTTCATGTTCTTTCTCAGAATTTCTCAGTCATGAATCAATTTCATCATCGTAGTCATGAATCAGAGTTATTCTTTCCATCCTCTCTTGCATCATGCAGCGCTTCTTTGTATATCCTCAGGGTGTTGTTTTAATCTAAAATCCGTTTTGCTTTCTGAAGTGTTTGTGGAGGCATGTTTCAAACAGATGTGTCTGAATAACTATGTTAACATGCTCCAAACACAATCAATGTAACATCGGATTGTCTAACTAACTAACACAGGGCTTGTTTTGATAGCACTTGTTTACATAGGCCTCTTGTGGCAGTCGAGTGGTGAAACTTTGGGATTGTGGGCATTTATTTTAGGACCGAAAACAAAAGCATGAATGCTCAGTGTTTATTTCAGGATGCAAGGAGCAGTTTTCTGAGACACAAAGTCTCTTTAATAGTCTGGTAATTGTCAAGTTCTGGTCTGCTACAGGAAACACGCTTTACCTCTAATACCGTTATTAAGTCTGGGCACTGTTTGCTGAGGTTAATTGGAACATATGAGAACATACGGGACTGTTCGGGGTGGATGGAAAGCTTAACCTCCTACGATAATACTAAAATGCTCGTATTTGACCCTAATCTAATCTTGATTGACCTGAAACCTTCAAAACATAATGAGCTCCAAACCAGAGCTGCCAGTTACCGTAGTTGTACCACAGAGCCATTGCTGTGGCTCTTTCCCTTGAGGCTTTGTAATTACTTTAAATGTTGACGTTGCTGCAGTAAATGAACTGTAGTAAGAGAGAACTAAAAGTTTAAAGTATATGATGTTTTGTCCAGAAGCAACGGGATGAAGCTCAGACATAACAGACCCGAATGACTCATGTGTTATTCGAGCTGCTTTTAGAGGAGTGTGGGCTAACATTTAGTACCATGTTCTAATTAAAAAGTGCCATGGAATGAAAATCTAGGGATACCTAGGCATAGCTGAATAATACAAGTTTAGTACATGCATGGTAATTACACACCGTGAGCCTCAAACACCATTGGTTACTTATTGTCAATGTAAATAAGTGTACATTTATGGTAAATAGGTCAATCGGAACAAAACATACTCTTTTGATCCACACTATCATTATTGTGATCATTAATCCCAGGCTGCTTTTGATTGGCCACAACACTTCCTAGTGACAATGATAATTTTCTTTCCTTGTTTTTAAGTTTATCTAAGCTGATATTAAGCGAACTGTATGTGGGACTCTTATTTTGAAAACGGGAGAGGCAGGAAGGCAAAAAAAGAGCTGTTTTGTGAAGCAGGCAGCTCGTCAGAAATGAAAATGTGGGATATATGGATTATAGATTTATTCAGCGCCACCACAATAGGCATAAGATTGATTTAGCTGTGTCTTTTGTTAACATGTATAATGTGAAATTTGCCACGTATGTTTGTAATGAGGCAACAAACACATGTGTGTATTTAATGCACGCTTATGCATTATGCAATATCTATCAGCTCTTACTGAATTCACTTGAGTGAAAGGGCACTAATAAATACTTTGTTTATTCATTTAGATATAGATATTAATTCTTACCTGTTTCCATGTATATTAAATCTTTGAAATACAACTCTAAAAACTTTTCTGTCAGTCTCTTTTGTTGGGTATAATTATAATTTAGTCTATATTAGTCTATATTTCATTCAAGAGACACATCAGGAGTATACTAAGGAAATATAACAAAGGGAAAGCAAAAAGTCTATATATATGTCATATGATATGGTATGGTATCAGTAATGACAGCCTTAATTGTATTGTATAGTTTATGTAATATGGTCTTTTTTGTTTCTGTTTGATTATATTAAATGCATTTTTTAAAAGATTTATATTAATCAAATCATACAAATAATGTGTTAAACTGTACAAGATGAAAGCATTATGTTTATGCTTTACGAATAGCAAAATATTTAATAGTAAATTAGTTTTTGAATCTGTAAAAATATTTAGTGGAGTCAAAATTTATGCAGTTCACAAGTGTTTTTGTCTTTACTTTGTAAGTAATTCTAACGTTTACTTGCGTTTCTCTGGGTGCATTTCAATTTTGTATTGCATGCCTTGTCATCAAGATTGTGAAAGTAAAGTATGCTTTGTAGCAAGTGAATCAGTTGGATGGAAAACAGGATTTCTTATCTTATGGCATTTCGCTTCCCAAGTAAATGTATCTTGATTTAACAATCTTTGTACATTTGCACTGGAAAACGAGACAAAAATGCTGTTTCAATAAAGAAATTCAGTGAAGTTATTGCCATATTAGTATAGTGTTTAAGAGTCAAACCTCAAGCTGTTTTTTCTTGTTTTGTGTAATGAAATTAGAAATAATTAAGAAATGTAAAAGTAATTAAGTATTTAGATTTGTTCTCATGCATTTTCAATGTGTCTGTTCAACTCTTAGTGTCCTCTTTTTACATTTACATTTAAAAAGAGGACTTACAATTGTGTTCTATACTAATTATTCATTAGGTCTTCCTTACTTTGTCTTAAAGAATGTCTTTTAAAACTCTTGAAATACCTTTTATAAATCGGCAGAAATTCTGGCTGACTTAAGTTTATACCAATAAAACAGTTTTAAGAATTTTTATATAATTTTTTTTTTTTTTGCTTTTCTTTACTTTGTTTTAATGGTAACATTTTAACATAGGTCAGCCAGGATTTTTGCACATTTGTTAAGGTGAGTTTAGAACGTTTAAAAAATAACTTTCATACAACAATTTTTTTTTTAGCATTGTATGATATCTATTTCTCGGGAATATTTGACAACCACACTGTAGCATATGTAAAAAGAAGCTTTTTCCTAAATAATAATGAAAAATAAAGATGTATGGGCACTAAAACTAAACACTAAAACAAGTCTTGAAGATATTGTAATGTTTTATTAAACACTTTAATGTTAATGTTAATGTATTTACTAACATGAACAAACAAGGACAAATAACTTTATTACAGTGTTTATTCGTCTTTGCTAAAGTTGTTCATTGTTAGTTTTTATTACTTGGTGCATTAACAGGCAAGTATTTGGATTTAATTAATGAATAAGTAAATATTGAATTGGTGGTGCAGTGGGTAGCACAATTGCCTCACAGCAAGAAGGTCGCTGGTTCGAGCCCGGCTGGGTCAGTTAGCATTTCTGTGTGGAGTTTGCATGTTCTCATTGTGTTTGCGTGGGTTTCCTCCGGGTGCTCCGGTTTCCCCCACAAGTCCAAATACATGTGGTATAGGTGAATTGGGTAAGCTAAAATGCCCGTAGTGTGTATGGATGTTTCCCAGTGATGGGTTGCAGCTGGAAGGGCATCTGCTGCGCAAAACATATCCTGGAAAAGTTGCCGGTTCATTCCACTTTGGCGACCCCAGATTAATAAAGGGACTAAGCTGAAAAGAAAATAAATGAATGAATGAACTCTGATTAATCAATTCTGTACAAGTATTGTTCTTTATTAGTTGATGTTATTATATATACATTAATTAATGTTAACTAATGAAACGCTATTGTGAAGTGTGAGCAGTTTTTGAAAGTCTCACAGAAGCTGCACTTATTTGATCAAAAATAAAGTAAGTGTGATTTATGTCTGTGAAGCCATAGCTGAATTTATGACAACATCTTTCTAATTTTTACACAATGAATGGAATTATATAAAGCGAAAGGGAGACGGCCCCAAATTGTGGAATTGTCTACCTCTTTCTATTTGGATATTCTCCACAGAATTTTTTGTTTAAGGGAAAACTGAAACTTCACATTTATAAAAGACTAGTTAAAACAGATTAACATTATAAATGTGCCGGAATAGTAGTGTATGTAGTAACAGAATTGATAACAAATACAGTTAATAGAGAAATATCAAGGACAATTATTAAAATTTCTAAATAGCCTGTTTTCATTTAAGTTGGCGGTTCATTTCGCTGTGGCGACCCCTGATTAATAAAAAGGACTAAGCTGAAAAGAAAATAACCGAATAAATGTTTCAATGTTAAGAGATTTTCAAAATAAAGTCAAGGTAGCTTCATCTTAACCCACCTTTTCCTAAACACATAATTAAGTTATGTAAGTTAATTCCCTCCGAGGCCAGAACATAGTGAGTGTTTAACTCCATGAAACTGTACTTTGTTCTCCTTGTCCGTTTTAAAGATCACTGATCAGGCGAGCTGCACTTGTTTTGTTGCTCTTTTGCTTCTCTCTGCGCAAAATTCTATTATTGTAGAGCTCAGCATGAATTGGAAATTCCAAGGCAGGATATTTAAAGTCTGGGAGTTTCTTTTTCACAGCTGTAAAAAAATCAATCCCACCAGCAGTTTATAATGTGTATGTGCATGCATGTGTTTGTGTGTGTGTGTCATTCGGGACTGAGGCTTGATGCACATCTGGTTGTGTGATTCGGCCCCGAGCAGCCGTGTAATTTAGAGATACCTCATAGTTGGAGCACCAACAGCCTTTACAATTTACAATACATAAACTCAAATATAGAATTACACACAAACACACTCTTGCATGTCTGTAATTATTGCCAGTCGCAGCGACAAACAGTCTGAAGGAATCCTACACTGCTGCTCGGGCAAACTTTTTTTTATCTTTCTTTTCCTTTCTCTCAATCTTCCTTTCATCATGTGCCTTTTCTTTTTACTCTAGTACTCTTGTTCTTTGGGATATCAATACCACTCTTATCTCTATCTCTTTTGCGCTCTTTTTCTCTCCACCCACTCATAACTCCGCCCTTTTGTTTACATTCCCTGCTCCATATTTGGAGGGCTCAAGGTCCTCGGAGCGTCCGTTTGCTCTCTACAACCAGCATGTGTGTGTGACTGTGTGAGTGTATGTGTGTGTGTGTACAGCTGTATTCAGAGGAGCATTGGCTGAGTGGATCGGAATAATGCTTCCCAAGCCAGGATTTTCCCTTACACCCAGTAGAGGCACCTGAAAGGGGTTACCTGTGTGTGAAGGTGGAGAGAGAGAGAGAGAGAAAGAGAGAGAGCAGTACTGTAAGAGGAAAAGGAGGGAGGGAAAACAGGGGAAAGGGAGGAAAGAGATTGACTGAGAGAAAGAAAGAAGAAGAAGAGGAAAGAAAAGGAGACTCGGGGGAGCTGTTATCACCTAATGGGAAAGAATGCAAGCTGCGTTTCTGTTTGAAACTGCGTGAAGAATGAGAAAGCATGCGGGACAAAATGGGAACAGTCGCCTGCAGGATAAACACGGTCAGGACTGCTTGCTTTTTTTTTTCTTCTACTTCTACTTTATTCATTCTAGAATTATTGCTTTGGTTTGGTTTTGTTTTTCAAGTTGTAGCAGGTCTTTCTTTTCACTTTGTGGTATTTTTGTCTTGGTTTTCAAGTCATCTGTTGTCCTCTCGGATACCTTTGGGGTCTGATTCCAGAGGATGTTTCTGGAAAGCATTAGGTTTGTAACGCTCTGTGCATTTCTGGAGCTGTGTGTGGTGGGATTACTTTCAGCAGCATTTTGGTTGATTTATTTTCAGAGAGCTGTTATTATAAGTGAATGCAGTTGGGCTTCATTCATTGGAGAAGGTTAAAAGTCATTTTTAAAGTGCTTTAGAGAGTTAAAAATGATGTCTAAAACACTTTGGGGAAATGTGTGGAGATTAAAGAACTTTAAAAGATACGTTGTTACTCGTTCTTTTACTCTTTTTGTAAGTCACAAAGTCAAATTGAATGTCAAAGTCAAGTTTGTTGTTGTTTTTTTCTCAATGCTGAGCAATGCGTTGGTCTGTTTGAGGCACTGACCTTGTTAGTTTTGATTGAGTGGTCTATTAAATGCTTATTTCAGACGATGATGAAGTTTGTGGGATAGTTTGACGACTATTGAACTCCAGTTGTTGGGTGTTTGTGTGTGTGTGTCTGTGTGTGAGAGAGAGAGAGAGAGAGAGTTGCCAGCTGTGGCGTTTTTATCATGCATGCCTGGTATTTGGATTTCAGCCTCTTGAGACTAGAGAAGCTTTACTGCTTTAGTCAACAACAAAAAAACTGAACCTGTGTTTTTCTCCGGTTGATGTACTAAGCAGATTTGTCAATTTCTGATCAGATTTTTGGTGCATGTGCTTGAGTTAAGAACTTTGGTTTATGTACGTAATGTGTTCATGTGATACTTTTGAGGTAGAATGTGGCTGTGTTATGGTGACAGGTTTATGGGGTGTGGGTTGTAGTCAACAGTGGCTGCAGATACAAGAGGGTATATTTAAATGGAAATACAATGTGAGAAAATGTATGGTATGCATGCAAATGCTTGCACAAAGTGACTCATTTAAATGTTAGTGCATGTTACAGTAGTATTTAAAGGAGTAGTTCTTCCAAAAATGAACATTTGCTGTCAATATAGTCTCCAACAGACCATCCAAGATATATTACTTTTGAGTTGAGTTTTAGCTGAAACTGAGGTCAATAGATAATTTTTTTGCCTGTTTGTGTGTCTTGTCATTGACTTGACATTTTCGAATTACTAAACACAAGACTTTTTTTTAATAAAATCAGCTAATATTTTCCCATGGATTTATATTTTTTCATGTTTTTTTGTTATATATGCCGGTTTGTGTTGTCTTTTGTCCAAAAATGGTATCCGTGGACTAACATTTAAGTGAATTATTACCATTTTTTAGATTACTAAACACATTTTCAATAAAAATCCAATAATAATTTCACATGGATTTATAGTTCTGGTCATGTTAGTTTTGACCTTGATATTTTTAAATTACAAACACTGGTTTCACTAAAAATCTCCTAACATTTTGCCATGGTTTCATAACTATGAAATTAAACAAAACAAAACATTAGTTAGAGATATTTTAGCCTTTATCAGGTCAAGTAGAAACATCCCAAAAAAAATCGCAAGGGCTTTACTGATGTATTTTATAGTTTATGAAAATACAGCATATTGAACTTGAGTTAAGAACAGATCTTATTTCAGACATTTTACCACAAACCCCCCCAAACCCATCATCTTCAGCACTGTGAAACTGGAACCTCTATAAACATTATCTCACTGGCACGTTTTTGGCTTACAAAAATATGTCCATTGTTGAAATTGATCACAAAGTCGCGTGACGTTGAATGTCTGTGTTTGCAGTCTGCATGTGTGATGCTGCCTCCTGGCCACATGTTGAACAGCAGATGTAGTAGCGTTATCAGTTGCGATCAATACTGTGAGACTCTGAGTTTGTCATGACACACCATGCTATCTGCTGATCTTTGTTCAGCTGCCGCCGGCTGACTGATGTGTCTTTGCTAGAACACACACAACGGCCACACAAAGTGCTGTCTGGGGTCTGGGTACCTGTGTGTTTGTGTCACGACTAAGGTGTCTGCAACTTGTTGGAGATGTGTTAACATTACCTCTGTATCCAGACTATGACACACAGGGCTAAATGGAAAGGAGTGGGTGATAAAGGGGCCACAGGTGTGACTCTGTTTTCAACACTCATGTGTCACCATGGTGACTTTAAAATGTCACACCTTTAGGCACTGTTTCCACTGGGTAATAAAGGGTTAGTTCACCCAAAAATAAAAATGCTGTACTTAATTACTCAAGCTCATGTCATTATAATCAACTAATACCTTCATTCATCTTTGGATCATAAAGTAAGATATTTTGGTTAACACTTTTAATTTAAGTACCAATTCTTACTATTAAACTAAACTATTGGCTTAATACCTGCCTTATATCAACACAATGGCGGTTATTATTACTTATAAAGTACATATTCTTTAATAACTATTAAAAATCAGCTAATTATGGGTTTATTGAGCTAAAAGTTATAGTTTATGGATTATTAATAGTGATAATTGTCAACAAAATTCTTAAATTGATGAAATACTGATATTTTAGATGGAATCTGTGGGCTCCATCTTCCTCCATAGACAGCAATGGTCCAGAAACAGGGAAAGTCCAGAAAAGGTACCAATTCTACCATTCTATGTGACTTCAGTGGTTCAACCGCTATCATACGAAGCTCAAAGGACATTTAAAGGGGTGGTCCACTACGATATCATATTTTAAACTTTAGTTGATGTGTACTGTAGCTGTGTGAACATCAACATCTCTGAATGTAAGACACTCAAAGCTCAGTGCAAAGGGAGACATTGGCTATTACAGAGTTAGCTTAGCAAAGCCTACAGCAAACAAAATTTTGGAACTACAAAAAAAACAGCATCTTTTCCATGTCATAAACCCATTCAGATTACAAGCATACACCCTGCGCAGCGAAGGGGCGTGATCAGATGTGCTGTACTGTTATAGCAGGACACTTCCCGGTGACATGGAGCCGATCCACGAATCTCAGCACATTATGTTTGCTGACCAATCAGAGCTTCTTGAGGTTGCGCTTTTGGAGGAACTAGGAAATATGACAGTCGTTTTCATGTTCGCTTAGTGGCTGTATATAAATAAAGAAAGATATATGAAAGTAATAACATGTTTTTTTTTTTTTTTTATGAAGCATGAGCAGACATTGTTTTGCACCCCATACACACAATCAAGCTTTAAAAATACACTCTGGATCACCCCTTTAAGTGTGCCAAAAGTCTTCCAGGTCAGATCATTGTGTTTGCTTACAATGGACAAAATTATTGCATGTTGTGCTGCTGGTTCTATTAGCGATACATTATGTCAAGTATGAGAAAACATTAGCATAAAAAGATGTTTTTACAGTTTTTGGCACACAAAACTTTTTGGGGGCTTCGCATGATTACAGTTGAACCAATGAAATCCAATAAAATGTTTTGACAATGTTTTTGTGAATCCTTCTCTGGACTTCGAACATCTCGGAAACATTGCTGTCCAAGGAGAATGAGAGAAATCTCAGATTTTATCTAAAATATCTTAGTTTGTGTTTTGAAAATGCACGAAGGTTTTAGGGGATTGACATACAGATAACACGATATTTGTTTTTTTCAGCAAACTAACTTGTATTCATGCTTTTGTCTCTTTTTTTGTCATTCACAATTATGCCAAACTGTAATGATCTTTTAATCTACACATTGAGTGTTAATGTGAACTAAAATGCCATTTTACTATAGTGATTACTTTGGTTCTCTCCTTCACAGTCAAGCCACATGAAGGCACCCGCTCTTTAAGCAGTGACTCTGGACTCTCCAGCTCTTCTCAGTGGACCGGAGGACAAGCCTCTGGGCTCCCGATCAGCTACAGCCCTGAGGAGAACAGCCAGTTCCACAGAGTGACCCCTGGACTCAGAATGGAGGAGGAACAACCTTCTCCAGGCACCTTGAGACGGGACCCTACAATCACTCAATCTGTCCTTGATTATTCAAAGCACTTAAATGGTGACTCTATGTTCACAGAGCGGGAGACAGACATTATAGATGACGATGAGGATGACATCACCTCCCCTAATGATGCCATTGCTGCTGTTTCAGACTCTAAAGATGCACTGTCTTCAAAGCAAATGTCTGGTTTGTCTTCAGGTCAATGTCAGAAATCTGACTGTCAAAATGAAGCTTCTTCTGCCAAATTTAGAGGTGACGTGAATTCCTCAAACTCTGTCATAGACACTTCAGTTCCTTCAGGATATCAGACACGTATTTGGGTAAAACAACAGCAGACTACGTCTTACACACACACTCAAACAGACAGACTGGATGTCAAGCAGGAGCTCCAAAGTGGCGCAAGCAAGCCTTCAATGCCAGATAATGGTTTTCCAGAGGCGCCATCAGACACAGATAAGGATGACGTCCTGGCTTTGGATCAATCAATCGAACAGCTCAATCAGCTGATCCTGGACCTCGACCCAGAATTTAAGCCAATCCCTACACAGGCACAGAGTCACATGACACGCTCAGCCTCCCTTTATACTAATGGAAAGATACACTCAGGGGGGAAAGCCAAATCTCACCTATCAGGTAAGAGATGCATTCGCCAGTCCTTACAAATCACCCCTTTGTTGATCCAAGTTACAAGGTGTCATAATGGTTTGGGGTAAAATACTATAGTATTCTTCTTAGACATTCATTTGGATGAAACCATGAAAGTTCCTCACTATTTGGCACTTGCTGTTCAATAGTAAGTATTAAACATACCATGGAGATATCATTTGAGATTATGACTGTACCATGGTATTGTGAAAGTAAGAGTTGACAAATGAGTGGACATGCCAAGCTAAATGACCTTTCTGCTGAGGCAAAATTTTACCTTTTAGACTCAGACTCAACTTTAAACTAAAATTGCAGCAAAGTGCCGTAACACGGGCGAAGTTCCATGTACACTTTACCAAAATATTACCACAAAACATATAATACATCATTTTTTTAGACGGCCACCATTATAAAAGAATTTCTAATTATATTTGTCCTGCAAATAGAAACTATAAGGGTGCTTTCAAACATGCCTTATTTAGTTCGGTTGAATCACACTAGAGTTCGTTTTCCCTCTTGGTGCGTTTTGTTTGGGCAGGTGTGAATGTAGCAATCGCACACGGGTGCGCACCAAATGTGGACCAAAAAAAATTTACCGAGACCTACTTGAGGAGGTGGTCTCGGTACGCTTTCAAACGAACCATGGAGCAGTTCATTTGTGTTGAGATCATGATCCAAACTAAAACAGACCCAACCGCAAAAAGTACTGTGCCTTTTTGCACTAATCCAGCTGCCATAGTCAGATCCGCTGTCCCATCTTATGGGGTTTGGAGGAAAGATATTTGTTGATAGAGCTTTACCAACAGTTTTAAACAGAGAGAGAGAGAGAGAGAGAGAGAGAGAGAGAGGGAAAAACATTACCTGATCCATTGTTGGTAATATTTCTGGAAGATAAGCATGTCACTGTTTAGCTAAATTAATTCACGCCTCCTCCTAATGCTTTCATGCTAATGCCCTTGGTCTGGACCAAATGAACCGAACCACAGATGTGAAAGCACCCATAAACATGTACACCCATAGCACGTTCGCCTCACAGCAAGAAGGTCGCTGGTTCGATCCCCGGTTGGGGCGGGTCCCGGTTGGGCCAGTTGGCATTTCTGTGTGGAGTTTGCATGTTCTCCCCGTGGTTGCGTGGGTTTCCTCCGGGTGCTCCGGTTTCCCCCACAGTCCAAAGACATGTGGTACAGGTGAATTGGGTAAGCTAAATTGTCCATAGTGTATGTGTGCGAATGAGGATGTATGGATGTGTTTCCCAGAGATGGGTTGTGGCTGGAAGGGCATCCGCTGCGTAAAACAAATGCCGGATAAGTTGGTGGTTCATTCCGCTGTGGCGACCCCGGATTAATAAAGGGACTAAGCCGAAAAGAAAATGAATGAATGAATGTTTTTCAATGGAAAATTGTAAACCTCTTCTCAGTAAAACAACAGTTGTTTGAGAACATTCTATTTTTAGTTGTTGAACCAAATTGTTTAACCCATAAATAAATAAGGATAAGTTATACACAAATTACCACCTGTCAATCAATTTTCCGAGGACTCTGGCATGAATATGCAGAGTGATCTGTGTCATTATAATGGCATCGACAAACTTGGTTGGTAAAAAAAGGTGCACAGCCAGCAGGAACCAACCAACAGCATCTGAGGTTTTCACTAAAATTACTAAGTACAAGCGTGAAAGCGAAAGACTTAAACAGTGTACTGACGCTGTGACACGTTACCTGATCGATTCAAAAGTAAGAAGAGTGGTTACATAGAGACAAGATTAAATAAATATCATGCTTAACAACTATAGTGAGAGGTGATCCAGTGGTACATCCTTGATAAACTATACGGCGTGCACTGCTCCCCTGTGCTTAATTTGTGAATTGCGAGGTCCCGGAACATATCGGGGTAACTGTTCTGGCATGTTAACCGAGGATGGAGAGGTGTCACGAAAGTGAAGAGGGGGTGCCGTGTATGGCAGAAGGGTGTCACGGATGAAATAATAAAAGTGAAGAGGGATGGGGAGTCGCAGAAGAAAGTGAAAGTGTACATCGGATAGGGGTGGTTGAGGATGGGGATCGTAGAATGACGTGCCAGATCACATTTCAGAGGTGCCGGATCCGGATCTGCCATGTTCCAGCACAAATTAAGTCCTGCTGCTCTCTGAGGTTATGTGCTCAAAGCACCCGCTGACTGCCTGCAGCTCAAACAGGGGCATATGCTGCAGCGCATGACAGAGTGTGTGTGTGTGTGTGTGTATGTGGTCACCTGATGTGCGTTGTGGAAGGAGGGCTGTACAGAAATGCTAAATGAATCGCCAGTGTGGATGTGGATCGTTTTCGTTCTAAAATGCTGTTTTAAAACTAAGACATATTAGTGTAAATGGGTCCTGAAGGTGTATTTTTCACGAGCAGGTTGCTGCTGCGACGGGGGATGCCGGCTATGCATTGTGATGTCTATTGGCTATGGATGATGGTATCGTCTATCAACTTAACTCTAATTATGGGCCATCTTGCATTCAAATCAGTGGCTTTTTTACCACTGTGATATTAATGATGTTGAAAATTCTGCTTTGTATAACAGGAATACATAACATTTTTAAATATATAAAAATGCAAAACAGATATTTTTACTGTAAATGTGTTGAACATACATATTTAATCTCTTCAAATAAAATTGTCACCTTTAGTGGAATTTCGTTACTATATTCCCTGCCTGAACTCTGCAGACTAGTGACTTTATTTTAGATTGATGTTTGAGGTTTCTATCGGCAGGGGCCTAATTTATGTTAATGGATGCACACAAGTAACATACAATGGCCCTCTTATGTGCAGCTCCTGACAGGTTTGGTAAAGAAAATAAAGACCTGCCTTTCATTTCGGTGAGTGCGTGTATGTGTGCATAACTGTGACTGTGCTTGAACGTGTAAACATCCAGGTCTAGTATGGAGTGCTTGTACAGTGTAGATGTGACCTCTGAGCTGCCAGTTTGTTTAAGAATTGACATAATTGTGTTTTAGCGATGTAACAACACTGCACTTAAGAATCGTGTAGTGTCAATAATGGTATACGCTCTTTACCGAACACATCTGTGGTGCAGTTTTTTTTTCCATGAACTCAATACTCTGGCTGCTTTGACCCCGGCATACTGAGAGGGTCTTGTTGCTTTTGAAGTGTGTCCCCTGCCTTGCATATACATCCCGTGTCTGTTCTGTTATAATATCTTAAGATCCCTTCAGGAAGATCAGCCCATGTCAGAACAGCTCTGGCGTCTGAAATGGAGATTCGCTGAAAAGAGGGCTGAATTCATCCTGTTTAACAGAAATCTGTGCAGAGTGTTGTTATTACAGTAGTATGTCACTAGATATATGCCTTGTGGCATGTGTGTGCGCGTGTGGGTTTAAATAAACATGGTGTAAGGACTGAGGAATGCTTTTGAAGTGAGCGTCTCCTGACACACAAAACATGTTGTCTTTCACTGAGTCTTGAGGATTTTGTAGGTCTGGATGATGATAGTTAACAGAGCCTGCACTGTTGGCCATTTGTAATGAATTATTACCATGCTTTATAATCATTATGAAAGAATACTGGAAGCCAAGGGTCTGAGATTGCATCAATATGATTTTTTTTTTGTTAAACCTGGAAATAATTAAACTGTTTCATTACAAAATATAGAAAAATACACTTTCTCCCCTTCTGTTTCTGTACAATGTTAGCTAATTCAACAAGCAAATATGTCGCTGATTGATCATGTGACGTGACTTTTTTGTTTACATTGCAACATAAAATGTGATATTTACTTTTTATTACTTTTTATATACTTTTTAAACTTTTTAAAAGTATAAATAAATAAATAAACAAGGGTGTCACGATGGTGCAGTGAGTAGCACGTTCGCCTCACAGCAAGAAGGTCGCTGGTTCGAGCCCCGGCTCTGGTTTCCCCCACAAGTCCAAAGACATGTGGTATAGGTGAATTGGGTAGGCTAAATTGTCCGTAGTGTATGAGTTTGAATGATGTATAAGGATGTGTCCCAATGATGGGTTGCAGCTGGAAGGGCATCCGCTGTGTAAAACATATGCTGGATAAGTTGGTGGTTCATTCCGCTGTGGCAACCTCAGAACAAAGGAACTGAACCGAAAAGAAAATGAATGAATGAATGAATGAATGAATAAGTAATCAAATTAATTAAATAAATAAATAAATATAAATAAATAAATACATTTTGAGATGTTTGATCATAAAAATATAACAAAAAATCTTTTTTTTAATATTGACATAATAAAAAACAATATTTCACTGGTGGTATTGACCTACTGTAAATATACATATATATTTATACAACTATTTAGAATGTCAAAAATCTTGTGTACTTTATTTGTACTTATTTATTTAAAAAAATAATAATTAATGTTACATTTAAATATCATTTATAATTTACATTGTTATAACAAATTATACTAATTAATATATAATGTGAAAAACTACAGTCTTTTCATAGAAAGAAATCATTTCAATTTGGATTTAATCACTCCGTCCACACCTAAAGGGATAATTCATCCAAAAATATATATTCTGTCATCGTTTACTTACTCTTTACTTGTTTCAATCCTTTATGAGTTTCTTTCCTCTGTTAAACACAAAATACGATAATTCAAAAATACTTGTGACAAAGATATTTGTACTATGAAAGTCAATGATTTCTGGTTTTCAGCTTTCTAATAAATATCTTCTTGTGTTCAACAACAACCAAAAAATCATATAGCTTTGGAACCACTTGAGTGTGAGTACATAATAAGTAATTTTTTAGGGGGGTGAAAATTCCTTTACAACAATGGTAACCTACTTATCACGCGCCAGCAAAGAGTATAGAATTAAGCAAGGTAATGATCATTCTAAACACGACCAGAAATACTTGGCAAAACTGTGTCAGTGGGATATCCAAAATCACCATCTTGGTCTCATTGATGTGAAAACAGAAAAAGTATTGCCAAAATATGCTTTAACCTCATCCTAGCAATGTACTAATGAGTAAAACAATTAAATCAAACTCAGATAAAGTGGAAGATGTAATTGTGTGTCATCACTTTATGAATGATAAGAAATGTTGTATTTATAAACATTTGTTCCTATGTGCGCAGCTAATGTTTCTTCCCATACCGGTAAACAGTTAATGTGACTTTTTTCAATTTTATACGCTTCCTTTTACAGCATCGATGTTGTATTGTAAATAAAATAAAATCAGTTAAACAGACTTCAGCATTTATTTAGTTGTTCAAGTGTAAAATGAGATAAAAAGGCTTTTACTCGAACACACCGTCAGGATTGGCCGGCTAGCGCAGAAACTCCGATGAAAATACTGGAGTAAAATTAATTTTTGTATTTTAAAGACAGGCGCCACGATGGCCTAGTGGGTAGCACGTTCGCCTCACAGCAAGAAGGTCGCTGGTTCGATCCCCAGCTGGGTCAGTTGGCATTTCTGAGTGAAGTTTGCATGTTCTCCCCGTGGTTGCGTGGGTTTCCTCCGGGTGCTCCGGTTTCCCCCACAGTCCAAAGACATGCGGTACAGGTGAATTGGGTAAGCTAAATTGTCCGAAGTGTATGTGTGTGAATGAGAATGTATGGATGTGTTTCCCAGAGATGGGTTGTGGCTGGAAGGGCATCCACTGCGTAAAACAAATGCTGGATAAGTTGGCGGTTCATTCCGCTGTGGCGACCCCAGATTAATAAAGGGACTAAGCTGAAAAGAAAATGAATGAATGAATTTTAAAGACATGACGCAGAAAAATTTACCTTAATGCTTTTTATATCGTATATCAATTAGGCAGTTGAGATCATTCATTTAATGAACAGACATTTAATGCCCAGATTTTGTAACCGCATACAGTTCACCAGAAACGTTTGACCCACTCTCAGAAATAAAGGTACACAAGCTGTCACTGGAGTGGTACCTTTTTAAAAGGTACATAAGTAAGTTTATGTAAGTATACTTAAAGGATCCATATTGGTACATCAAAGTCTATATTAGTACCTAATAATTTTAAGAGGAACACTTTTGTACTTTTTAGGTCTATGTTGTACCCTTGAGGTACAGTATTAATATGAACCCTTTAGGTACAATTGTGTACTTTTTGAAAAGGTACCACTGCAGTGACAGCTTGCGTACCTTTATTTCTGAGAGAGCAGTTTACTGAAAAAGGTTAAGTCCTTTTGAATACTAGTGCATTTATCTTATTGACACACATATAACTGAACAAATTTGGTTCAGGAACAGACTTAGCACTTATGCACTTAGGGGGCTTTTACACCTGCCTTATTTAGTTTGGTTGAATCGCAGTAGAGTTCGTTTTCCCTCTTAGTGCGGTTCATTTGGGCAGGTGTAAATGTAACAATTGCACTCGAGTGCGCACCAAAAGCGGACCAAAAAAGCATACCGAGACATACTTGAAGAGGTGGTCTCGGTACTCTTTCAAGCGAACCCTGAAGCAGTTCATTTGCGTTGAGAACATGATCCGAACTAAAACAGACCCAACCGCAAAAAGTACTGCACCTTTTTGCACTAATCCAGCTGCCGTAGTCAGATCCACTGTCCCATCTTATGGGGTTTGGAGGAAAATATTTGTTGATAGAGCTTTACCAACAGTTTTAAACAGAGAGAGAGAGAGAGGGAAAAACATTACCTGATCCTTTGTTGGTAATACTTTCGGAAGATGAGTATGTCACAGTTTAGCTAAATTAATTCACGCCGCCTCCTAATGCTTTCATGCTGATGCCCTTGGTCTGGACCAAATGAACCAAACCACAGATGTGAAAGCACCCATAAACATTTAAGTAAATATTTGATTTTTAAAAGTTTTTAGGATATTTTTTTAATATAATATTTTAAATTATTTAAATGATAAAATATTTAAAATATTTAAATTATTAATTCATTCATTTTCTTGTCGGCTTAGTCCCTTTTTTAATACAGCGGAATCAACCACCAACTTATCCAGCATATTTTTTTTTATGCAGAGGATGCCCTTCCGTCCGCAACCCATCTCTGGGAAACATTCATACACACACATTCCCACTCATACACTACGGACAATTTAGCCTACCAAATTCACCTATACCACATGTCTTTGGACTTGTGGGGGAAACCGGAGCACCCGGAGGAAATCTACGCAACCACTGGGAGAACATGCAAACTCCACACAGAAATGCCAACTGACCTAGCCGGGACTCGAACCAGCGACCTTCTTGCTGTGAGGCGAATGTGCTACTCACTACGCCACCGTGGCGCCTAAATTATTAGATATCTTATTTAAATTGCTTTTTAATGGAAAATCGTAAACCTCTTCTCAGTACAACAACAGTTGTTTGAGAACATTCTATTTTTAGTTGTTTTTTACTTCAAATTTTTTAGGAAACGCCTTTTTTTTTTTGAGAAGTTCATGAATAAAAGTCTGATTGACCGGTCACAGTCAGATGTGGACTATGAATGCCTACTAAATGCTTTCTCTGTCTGTGTCTCTCTACAGGTTGGAGACAAAAACAGCTCAGTGATGTCTCTGAATACTCCATGTTGCAGAGTACGAGTGGGGATCAAACACAGAACACCCAGAGATTTGATTTTAGCACGCCATCTCTGGTAAACACATTTATCACAGTCACTTCGTGAATGTCCAGCCTAAAAAATTAAACATTACACATTTTAACTGGAGACTAGTGTGATAGAATCAGCTCACCAACCCTGTGCAAAGTTCTGCCTAATGTCAACTAAAATATGTGTTAAACTTGTATTGAACCCGGAACATTCCTGTAACAATGCTGTGTGTGTTTTTGTTCCAGCGAGGTCTGAATCACAGTGACGCTGTTGACTTTGGTGACCTCCCTCCAGAAGTTGACAGACCACTTTGGATGGGTTTAAATCAAGCTCCGCCCACACCAGCATTTCCTGTCACACCCCCCACTCCATATGGTGAGACTGACGCAGTGTTTAATGGTTGTTATGTGAGCCTTTCACAGCCTTATGACTGTCTGCTCATGTTAACTTTAATATTATGTATTATTATATTATATTATATTATATTATATTATATTATATTATATTATATTATATTATATTATATTATATTATATTATATTATATTATATTATATTATATTATATTATATTATAAAATTAACCTAATATTATTATCTTTTTAAAGACATTATAGCATGTGTATACATACAGTATATGTGTATACATTTATGGGAAAATATCATGGCATTTAGGGGTGTATCATAATGCCATCAGTGTTCAAACTACAGTGTGGCCTTTGGGGTCGTCCTCTTTTTTTCTAAGGGGGTGGGGAGGTGGGTGTCTATGAGATCAAGATGACGGCACTAAGGACAGCATATGCTTTTTTATTTTACATTGGCCTATAGAATGTCATGGGATGTCACTTTTCACTCCGGTAGAACATAATCACAAATTGGAAAATGAAAGAAACACCATTGAAAGAGATTCCGTTTGTCAAGTTTACCCTGCTTTCAGCTTTTAACATGTTTACTACAGCCATGTCACGGTGTTTAAAAAAAAAACATTGTTTAGGCCTACTGTATGAAACATATAAAACGAAACACGTCACATCATTTGTTTCAGAAACTGAATAAGCAGCGTCTCAACATCCATATGAAAGCATCTGGCTGTCAGTCTTTGACATGACTGGACTTCCTCAGCCCCCACACACCTTGATGCTCACGACAAAAATAACGTGTAGTTTTTTTAGTTTTTTTTTTTAGGTTTTTTGTAATTTTTTAAGTGGTATAAATCACCGTCATGCATGGATGAATGATATTTTTGCACTTTTACACATAATAATCCATGATCACACTACACAATACTGAAACCGCACGTCAAAATAACACATTGTCAAGATTTTTTGAGACTCCCCAAAATTTCACATATCATGTTTTCAGGGGTGACACAGTGGTGCAGTAGGTAGTGCTGTCGCATCACAGCAAAAAGGTCGCTGGTTGAGCCTCGGCTGGATCAGTTGGCATTTCTGTGTGGAGTTTGTACAGTATGTTCTCCCCGCGTTCGCGTGGGTTTCCTCCAGGTGCTCCGGTTTCCCCCACAGTACAAAGATATGCGGTACAGATAAATTGGGTTGGCTAAATTGCCCGTAGTGTATGTGTGTGAATGAGAATGGATGGATGTTTCCCAGAGATGGGTTGTGGCTGGAAGGGCATCCGCTGTGTAAAACAAATGCTGGATAAGTTGCCGGTTCATTCCGCTGTGGCGACACCGGATTAATAAAGGGAATAAGAGAAAAGAAAATGAATGAATAAATGAATGAAAGTTTTCAGGGGAGCTCATGTCTTATTTATGTGAGCCGAGCTTCCCCTAGCTCCCCCGTAGTTTGCATCATGAATGCCATTATCCCAATGAGAATGTAACAGTAAAATGTTATACTCTATGCATTACTTTAATATGTTTCGTATCTTGACCTAATAATTTAATTCAGTACAATACAGTTGAATACAAATCACATTTTAGTATCACATTTAAAACAAAAGTCATTGCACAAAATCCTGCAGGATTTAATATAAACCATGTAAACATTTACAAACACATAGACTCATTAAATCCTGCTAGCTCAGCTCAAATTTAGAAGTATACAAAGTTGAAGAAAACTTTATATGCAGTAAAAAAGTATCCTGTAATTGGGGACCAACAACAAAAAAGACCCTCTCGCTCTTTAATTTTCATTTCGTTTTTAGGAGCAAAGAGATTTTTCTAGCATTTTGTTGAGTGGCATTCATTATAATTATTATTCAATGCATGACATACAATGCAAGACAAATGCAGGAAAAATAGTTTCGCAGTCTTTAGTGGAATGCATCAAAATCAATTTGATTAAATTGGTTAGAGTTGGTAAACACCAGCCTTATACAGACAATTGTAACCCAGTTGAGAGTCAGGGATGACCAAACTTGTTCCTGGAGGGCCGGTCTCCTGCAGATTTTAGCTCCAATCCTAATCAAACACACCTAACCAAGCTAATCAAGCTCTCACTAGGTATACTTGAAACATCCAGGCAGGTGTTTTAAGACAAGTTGGAGCTAAACCCTGCAGGGACATCGGACCTCCAGGACCGAGATTGGTGATCCCTGGTCTAGAATAACAACATTTGACATTAAAACACAAATTAGACATGTTTAGTGACACAAAAGCCACTCTCTTTGGTTGCACAATGAAATCTAAAACACCACATATAGTCAAATGTTTCTCAATTCAAATGTTTTTTATTTTTATTTTATTTTTTTATTTTGCCTAATTAGGCTTTACCTTCATCTTGCAACTAGAGAGCAGAAAGTTTGAGACACATTTGGAACAAATGGAATATATACATAGTTACTGTATGTATGATGAGCATACAGTATGCCTCATGTGAGATGTTGTGTTTATGAAAGTTTGAGGCTATTAGTGACTCATATCATGAAAGTCAATTGGCCCAAGAATAAAACCTTGCCATACACCAACATTAAATAAGCATAACTGTCTCTTTCTTCTCACAGTGAAGAGCGGAAATGACTTCCATTTAAGACCTGGTTTTCAAATCAGACACTACATGGGCTCCCCAGTATGGCAAGGTAATCAGCTGCATCCTTACTCTACTTCCATCTACTGTATCAAAACTTTGTCTTCCGCCTACAGATATCTCGCATGAATGTGACCTTTAAAAATAATCTCCTGTAGCAAAGGCTGTCTTGCTGCTGTCACAGAATCTGCTCAAAATAACTTTGCAACAGGATGTGGCCCTCTGGGTCAGGATGCATACTTCCTGTAACCTGGCCAATTGGTGCTTTGGGAAACAGAGCTGTGATAAAGTGAAAAGCATACTTTAGGTTTGACGCAAACACTTAATGAAAGCATATAGCCTTGCAAAATATACTTCGTTTGATAGCGTGTGCAAACACTTACAGACTAGATAGTTTCATCATCGTTGATACTGTCCAGTTTCCTTTGTTTGTGCATTTGAAACAACAGTCTAGAATTGTATTATCACTATGTGGACAAACTAATAAATAAATAATCGTAATAAAAAAGGAATGCTTAAAAAATGTACGTTTAAAGTAGCCACATACAATGCTGATGACATAATTAATTTTGCGTAATTTTAATTGTGTTCTTTTTTTTAATTGGACACTAAATTGCATTGCCACCTTGAGGACAAACTAATAATTGAAAAAAATAATAATATAAAAACAAGCTGGTTCTTTAAAATAACCACATACTATACTGTTGACGGAATTAAGTTTGTGTGTCTGTGCTAATAGCCTAGTGGTTAGTGCGTTGACACATAGCACCCAGGTGCTCGCGGTGACCCGAGTTCGATTCTCAGCTCAAGGTGCTTTGCCGATCCTTCCCCTGTCTCTACTCCCCACACTTTCCTGTCTGTCAATCTCCACTGTTCTATCAATAAAGGTGAAGACACCTGAAAAATTATTTAAAAAAAAGAATTAAATTTGTGTAGTGTGCACATATGCAGTCACTGGGCACTTTAGTATTTACACCTTACTAATACTAGGTAAGACCCCTTTTCCCTTCAGAACTACCTTAATCCTTTGTGGCACACACTAAACAAGGTACTCAAAATATTCCTCAGAGATTTTGGTCCATATTGACATGATAGCATCACACAGTTGCTGCAGATTTGTTGGCTGCACATTCATGATGCGAATCTTCCGTTCCACCACATCCCAAAAGTGCTCTATTGGATTGCGATCTGGTAGCTTTGGAGGCCATTTGAGTACAGTGAACTCATTGTCATGTTCAAAGAACCAGTCTGAGATGATTCGCTCTTTTATGACATGGTGTGTTATCCTGCTGGAAGTAGCCATCAGAAGATGGGTACACTGTGAGGACAGGGATGAACATGGTCAGCAACAATAATTAGGTTGGCTGTGGCGTTGACACGATGCACAACTGGTACTAATCTGCCCAAAGTGTGCAAAGAATACTGTATATCCCCCACACCGTTGCACAACTAGCCTAAACCATTGATACAAGACAGGATGGATCCATGCTTTTGTGTTGTTGACGCCAAATTCTGACCCTACCATCTGAATGTCGCAGCAGAAATCGAGACTCATCAGACCAGGCAACGTTTTCTAGTCTTACAATTTTGGTGAGCCTGTGCAAATTATAACCTCAGTTTCCTGTTCTTAGCTGACAGGAGTTGCACCTGTGGTCTTCTGCTGCTGTCGCCTCAAGGTTGGATGTGTTGTGCTTTCAAAGATGCTCTTCTGCAGGCCTTGGTTGTATCTCGTGGTTATCTGAATTACTGTTGCCTTTCTATCAGCTCAAACCAGTCTGGCCATTCTTCTCTGACCTCTGGCATTGACAAGGCATTTGCGCCCACAGAACTGCCGCTCACTTTATTTCTCTTTTTTGGAACATTCTCTGTAAACCCTAGAGATGGTTGTGTGTAAAAGTCCCAGTAGATCAGCAGCTTCTGAAACACTCAGACGAGCTTGCCTGGCACCAACAACTATGCCATGTTCAAAGTCACTTAAATCACCTTTCTTCCTCATTCTGATGCTCAGTTTGAACTGCCGCAGATCGTCTTGACCATTTCTACATGCCTAAATGTATTGAGTTGCTGCCATGTGATTGGCCAATTAGAAATTTGCGTTAAGTACACTTGGACAGCTGTACCTAATAAATTGGCCGGTGAGTGTACTACTCATAATAACTGATGCTGCTTTATATTATTTCTTGATTTCTTTATTTACCACTCACCTCTATATTGTTCAATCTATACAAATGAATAAAAAGCTGACTTATTATCATTTATAGTCAAAAGCATTGGCACATTCACACAACCGCAGAAAACATTTCATTCAAAGAAAAAACTGTCCATTGGTCAGTTATGTAACTTTTAATGAGGGAAATACTGTAGCCTGATTACATCTTAATGAGGAGGCACAAGACAACATGGGCAAAAATATAGACTGCAAGAGAAAAGAAGAGCATTCTAGATTACGTTACATTACACCATACATCTAAAAAGACTATTTACATGAGGATTTTTAAAAAGTACAATAGCAACAATAAAACATATGAAACTTACTGTAGAAATACATTGATTCTTTATAACATTAGATGTAATTCAGATAGAATTAGCTGATTATTTTTCTGTAGGCAAATTTCCGACAATTACAAGCTTTCCTACTATTTTAATGAAAAGACAATAAAATAAGTAATATTTGTTTCATTAGACAAGGTCTAACATGTCCGGCCCTACAGAAAGTTATCCCAGAGGAAGGAGGATGTGTTGTATATTTTAATTTCCTGATGTGGGAAGATTTGCTGGTTATGTAACTTCGGTCTATCTGTGTTTTAGTGTCTAAATAAACAGGAGAAAATAGAATCTCTCACAGCCAAACTCTCACTGACAGACAAACGCAAATATTTACACGGACGTTTGAGGGGGAAGGAAGGGAAAAGCACAGCCCCTTTAACTGAGTTTATGTGCTGCAGACAGTCGCTGAAGTCACGTTAGGGACGTGACACTCTGATAAGAGGGGAACTGGAAAAAAATTTTTCATAACAACAATCTTCATATGATTATTTTACTGGCGATTGAATTTAGGTGGAGAATGAATTCAACTGTGCATTTTTAAAAAGCTTTCTCCATTTGAATGTTAAAAATATATTTTTTTTTAAATAGGCCTAGACTACCAAGAAAATTTCATACAGTTTTATTTCATTTATCATTATTGTTACTTATGCTTTAATTTAATAGAAAATACAGCTAAATTAGTAATATTGTAAAATATTAATACAATTTAAAAGCTATTTTATTCCTGTAATACAGAGGTCACGTTTTGTATAACATGACCCTTAAGAAATCATTCTCTAGCTTGAGAAAAAAAAGTTATCATCATAAATGTGGTTGTCAGATAAAAAAAAAAAAAAATTGTTTTACTTTTTTTTTTTTACAATTTTTGTTATTACTTATTTATTATTTATTTATTATTTGAACAAAGTATAATAGATATTATACATTTTTATGTCTTATTTTATTATTTTAATATTTGTTTCGCTCAAACTTTTAACTTTTTATCTTCATTCAATTTACTGTAATAAAAAACATCAAGTTAAATTCCATCAGTATAACATTCTCCCAAAGAAACAGTTATACAGTGCTCAGCATCTATAAGTACACCCCTCACAAATCTATCTTTTAAATTCGGATTTTATATAGGAAGCCATATAATATTATATTTGTGCTTATACATTAGATTAGTAGTACTAAACTCAAATCTGGAGTTTATCGAACAAAATAACAAACGAAAACGGTACAAAACTAGTACAGCCAAATTAATATGTTGTTGAAGAATATTTAATACAAATTTTTAAAAAGAGGAAAAAATCAAGAGAAGCAAAATATTTGAAAGATTTATTTGAAATTTTGTAGGTTGTCATTTTTTTGCAACATTTTGCTTGAGTTTAATTGCATTATCTTTCAAATTCTAAAGATGTTTGGTGACTATAATATTATTTTAATAAATATATATGTTTAATAAATCTTTTTTGTTCAAATGCACTAAAAATACACTGCATATATTCACTGAGAAATGGATAAAAACATTTATTTTCAAAATGGGGTGTACTCGCTGAGCACTGTATATTCTACCTACGTCTTTTAAAAACAAATCAGTATATCTCTTCCAAACATTTATTCTTTGGTAAAGATAAGAATGTTTACATATCTCTACTCCAAATCAAGCCCAATAATGCAGATCAGGACGATTAGCCTGTTTAGCATAGAAGCAGATGTTATTTTCAGCAGCACACGGTGTCCATAAAGCACGTCGTCACCTCTGACCGTTTGCTTAGGCCAGCCAGACTGTGAAAGTCATTGGAAAACAATACCTGAATGCCCCATCAAAGACAGCAGAGCCTCGCGAACTCATATGGTAATGAATCTGCGGGCGGTCTTTGACTGCCATTCTCTCTAAACGCCAGTTGGGGGCAGTCGTTCTCCCTCCCTCTTCCCATTCTTCTACCCTCCCTCCCCCTTTCCGTCAAAGCAGGAGTTCAGTCACAAATCCTGCTGGAAGAATGAAGTGAAGCAGTTTTCCATCTGGGCTTAAGCAGGACGTCAAACACTCAATGACTTCATTCAGACCTGACGCCGACGACTAGAGAAAGGGACCCAGCGAGTTTGTAGCGCTCGCTGTCAGTGTTTGTGTTCAAAAGAGAAAGACTGAGAGAAAATGTGAGGTGGAATAACGTCAAGTGACAGAGTAGAGGATTCAAGAGAAAGACAAACACAGGGAGTCAAAATCTTCTGTGCTGTGGATGAACTTCTTACGAGGGACACTTCAGCATGACTGCTTCTCTAGGTATGACTGGAAACCTTTTTGACCATCTTGAGCTAATTTGAGTGCGCGCATGTGTGTGTGCGTGCTTGTTTAGGTGGTTTACGAGGACAGGGAATTGTATAATTACATGAGTATGACCCAGGTGTATACTATTAAGGTGGTTTATGAAGACATGCCTTGTGTCCTCTTAATTGAAAATGCATAAAAGTCAAACCTAACGAGATCTTTACTCATTCTAAATTTGCCACAAGTTTCTTGTGAGGTTTGGGTTTAGATGTAGGGTAAGGCAATATAATAAGTGTTTTTACCTTATAGAATACATTACACTTATGGGGAGTCCTCGTGTACTACATAAACGTTTGTTTGTGTATGTCTGCAAGTGTGAGCAGTTGACGGTATTTGTATGCAAATGTATCAGCCATTTGCTGCAGGCGTCTGTGAAGGCTTGAATTGTCTCGTTGTCAGCGTGAAGTCTGGGTGAAAACAGTAGGGTTTGTAGTAAGATTCTCTTCTCTTGTCAAAGTTTGTGTGAAATGCGTCTTTAATTCATATATATATATATATATATATATATATATACATACACACTCAACTATAAACCTAACACAACTGCAGGATTAAATGTTTTGATAATTTATAGGTCTTCTTTTTGAATTAACAAAAAAAAAAAACTTCCTCTTTAATAGATTGAATTGATTTCTTGTCACATGAATACTTGTTTTCAGGTTTTGTTGCATGGATTAAATACTATTTTATTGCATTTAATCTAATACATTTTAAATATTAAAATTTAATCAAGTAAAATGTAGTTAACTTTTATGCTTAACATAAATTAAATCTGCCAACATCACACAGTATTCCATCATTTGGGTAAAAAGAGGAAACATTTGCTCTTAAATATTAGTTGTAAATGTTAAATATATATTTTTTATATTCTTTAATAATAGGATGAATTACTATTTATAATTACACTAATGGGGACAAAAAATTTTAAAATACATTTTATTGATTTTTAATTGTATTCTTTTTTTTTTGATCATTTTAATATGTGGAAAAATAATAAATAAAAATAATATAATGAACCCTTTATGGGGTTAAATAATAACCCAAGGTGTGAGTCTACATGTATGCATTATTTTTATTATTGTTATTTTTTAAATTAATATATACTTATAATCTGTTTTTTACACTATTGTAGTATGTGGATAAATAGTTTTATTTACTTGTAATTTTATTCCTTATAATTATTTTATTCTAATGGACAGATATTATTAGATATTATTTTATGTATAGCCTAATTCTTTGAAAGTAAATCTTATTGAGCTGCATAAGTGAAAAAATTGCAAATGCAAAATTGTTTTTAAGAATATTTCAGACTTTTCACTGCACAGCAATGCAAAAACTCTGATTTAAAAATAATGCAAGTACATACAAGCAGGTGCATGGTTTTTGCACACCAGGCTGCTGAAATGCCAATGTCAGCCATAATCATTTGAAGAGGACACTTATGTATGCATGTGATGTGTCTCAGTGTGTGAATATGGTAGGCTTGTGCATTTTGTTTTTGTTTATATGTGAATGTTTCCTATTTCAGTTGACTCTTAGATTTTGGCTTAGACGTGTCTGAAGATCTAAATGAGTTATGTGCATTGCAGGAACTTCACTGATAAAGTCAAACACATTTTAAACCCCCAGTGTTTGTGCTAAACAAGTCTATATTTTGTTGGTTCTGTCAGTGTTTGGCATTCCTCATGTGCTTTCTCACAAACACACTTGCTTTCAGTCTTTTCTAAAGCTCATTTACACTTGACTTGTCCCATAATTCACCTCAGATTGGTGATTTAGATTTGCCATTTTCTAGTCTAGCCAGACAGATTTATCAAGCAGCCCTCTGAGGTTTTAAAGTCCCCCATTAAATCAACATTAATGCTTTTTTTTTTTTTTAAGTGTTAGTATGTTAGCCAAGAGAGCTAAACATGCTAAAACAGAAGAAAACAAATGAAAATAGATAAAAATCACCAGCATATTTAGGCCCTGTCTACATGAACATGGGTATTTTCAAAAGATGAAAACAGTGTCAGGTGACTGAAACCATAGCTTTCTGAAAACTCCAGCCAGGGTGAAGGTTTTCCAAAACTCTAGGTACAGTGTGTTCGTGTGGGAACTACAACCACAGTTTTCTCCTCATAGCATCATAGTACATGCTGTTTTCTCTTTTCTGATTGACCAACACGGCTGGTTTTACACCATTTGCAGCAAACACATTTTGTGTCATTCGCCTGTGGGAAGGTAATCTAACTCTATTCTCAAGTTTGCATTGATTTGTATGCAGTTTACTCGTGAAAATAATTAACTCATCTGGTGTGAACCCAGCATAAATGTCATAATCGATGCCTGTTGGTTTGGCGTAGGCATGGGCCAGTGTAAGATTCTGAGGGTATGATAACCTTAGATTGAATTGAATAAAAAAAAAAAATCACGGTTTCACGATATGTCGTTATTGTATATGTTCTATTTTTAAATGTCAGGGTAAAAAATAGCATTTTTCCCCCTTTGAACACAACATATTTTATCATAATAAACATTTAAAGTATTTTGGAACAGTAAACATGTCAGGCTCAAATAATTTAACTAAATCATTGACTTCTGCTGTCTTCATTAGTTTCAAAAACACAGATTTCTTTACATCTTTGGACATCTTCCTTTTCTTTGGATATAAAATAAACCACTGCACTATTCAGCTCTATAGTATGCTGGATGTTGGTTTACAAGCAATTTATTTTTCAGATGTTTGCTGAATTGTGGCCTGACCTATAGCTTTTGATGTTGCCCTAAAAAAGTAAGTAAAATGTGTCGTAAAAATACATAAACTTAAATATACTGTAGGAACGGTACAACAGAATATGTTGATGGTTTTAAAACCTTGACTTTTCCAAACCATGGTAAACCTTGAAATTGGTTACCTATTTTGGTGTGCCCTTTACATGCATCAAATGTTATTGCCTATTTCTTAAAATGAGAGGAACTACACAATGTCCCACCCATCACAATTCTGATTATACAACTTAAGTCAATAGTAAATTATTTGCTAGATGTTCTAACCACATTATTTGCTGGATTGTCAAATATTCAATCATTATATAAACATATTTTAATTAATCTCAGTTTGAACAAATTATTTGATAACTTAAATCATGCTTTCAACTGTGATTTTATAATCAACACAGACATCAGTGTTTATATAAAGCTATAAATCGTTGTTGTCACAGTACTTATGTGACAAATTGAATGTTTATTTCACAGAAATAATAAAAACGATTTGATTGAAGCCGTTTCTGAATGACAACTGCTCTCTTTCTCTCTCCCATTGGCTCAAATACAGTTTTTAATGTATTGCAGTGATCTTCAGATATTTAATAAATGTATGAAAATAGAATCCATTTAGAAATAAGTTAATGTGGGTGTTTGTATTGATATTGTGAGCTTTTACCAATTAATGGTGCTTGAGTGGATCTTTGAGCATGGATGAGATGGATGTTGTGCTCTTGTAGAGAGTGGATGTGTGGAGAATCTGATGGAGGTGGACTGCAGACAGTGGGCACTATTCTTCTCTGTCTCTGGACAAAAGACAGTGTTGTGTGGGCCTCTGTCCTGATGAATGTGGATGAGGAAAGAATGCATTATGTAATCGTAGTATGAATCTCGGGTCCGTTTGAACTAAAATTCCAGTTGATTTGAGCTTGAGAATGAACCGCCTGCAAGCCAAATCATTCCAAGCAAACAGTTTTGTTTGTTTATTACTGTCCAAAAAAGTTGATCTGCACATGTAATGCATATAAATGCTGCTATTCTGTCAAGAAGATAAATACTTTAAACATCTAACACATAACAAGAGCACATAACAATCTGCTAAATATAAACACGTATACATATCAACAGAAAAAAATTTGATTTACAATTTAAAAAAAAAATATATATATATATATATATATATATATATATATATATATTTCTTACAGTAAGCATACATAATTTATATTACACCATGTAATATAAAATTCCTTTCCATAAATTATTTATAATTATGTAATATTGTTTTAAAAAAGAAAAGCCCTAATTCATACTCTAAAATGACATAAACATTATAAACCTTTGAAAAATATTTAATAAAACAACATACAGACTTTGAAAATTTTATAATAAATTAAAAACAGTTTAAAAGAAATAAAAAGTTAAAAATAATTTTGTTCTAATATAAAGGCATGTTTTTGTTGAATAGCATGATTGTGGTATACTAGAGAGGGAAAAATATAATTCACAATCTTTTTCTTATAAAGAAAAATCAAAGTGCAGACATCCAAAGTGTGTTAGCCATGTGCGGTATAAAAACAAATGTTATATATCGTTTTAGCATCGATATCACAATGTGTATATCTGCATTAGTCACATTGCAGGATTAGATTATATATTAAAGATAAACATTTTAATTTTTTTTTTTTTATCATTTATACAACGATGACCATGTTATTTTTACATTCGATTGTTCAATTTCAGTACTTGAATAGTGTTAGAATCCTTAGAAATCATAAAGCACTGTTTATTTGTTTATTTTTGCTTGCTATTTATTCTGTTTTATGCAGATGCACTGCATAGAAAAAGCGTTAATCATCTCAGTCGATCTAAATGAATGAAATCTTTCCCAGTAAAGCTGTTCAAATCCTCTGGTAAAATTATATTTATATCGCAATATATACCGCGGCCAAACAAAATATCTTAATGCCAGATTTTTTCAATATTGTGCAGTCCTAATATATATGCATAAAAAAAATAGATCTACACGCTGTTGTTTTCTGCAGATCTATTTAACTTCCCCCCCCCTCACATTTTTCAGTTCATCTGCTGTAGTTTTCATGCATATGTCATATAGGGACCACAAGCAGACTAACACCTTATAGCTATTTTAATGTGCTGAAACCCTACACAACGATAAGTGTTAGTTGTGGTCAGTTTTTTTCAGATAACTAGACTGGATCTTGATTTCAGCCAATAAATCATGCAGCTGAAGTCTGAGAGGGAGCCCAAGTGTCAGAAATAAAACTCAAGCAAGAGCTAAATCTCACTGCAGACATATTTTAGCCCATGTATCATAGCGCTGGACTAATGCCTTTGACTGGAAACTATTTAATTCTCCTCTTTATTTTCCACACATTCTCTATGCCGCTCAACTTTGTAGCTTTGATCGCAACAGCTGTGTGTGTGTGTGTTTGTGTGTGTGTGTGTGTACACGCATTCCTGCTTTCAATGGTCAGTTTGTTAAGTCCGTAAAAACTGAAGTCGTCCTTTGTCTCGCTGGCATGTGGGTGACTTAGTCCTGAAAAACCACAAACACACTCTTACACACAATTTTATCGTCAATCTATTTTATTTGGCAGCCAAATTTCAGACTCTTTAGGTTATGTTATGGTAGCATTGATAATGCTTATATTTTCAGCATGACTGTATTTAAAGGAGCATTACACATTTTCTTTGTAAATAGGCTCATCTAACTTCCCCTAGAGTTAAAAAGTTGAGTTTTATCATTATTGGATGTATTCTGCCAGTGTCCGGGCCTGGAAGGAGCACTTTTAGCTTAGCTTAGCATAGATGGATTAAACCATCAGTATAGTCGATGGTTACAGGTTTTCAACTTTCTTCACACTTAAGGGTGAGTAAATAGTCAGTAAATAAGGGTGAGACAAAATATCGATTTGTCAATATATCGTGATGTCTTTTGGCTGCGTACTAAAAAAAATACTAAATAGCGAAGGCTATTTGAAGATGTGCCCTTTTCAGTCACTGTTCTCTCCACAAAAGCATTGTTAAGCTTGTTTGACTGCGGTGTGCTTTGTTACATTGTTTCAGTTCTATAAGATGTGCTGTTAATAAAAAAAAGTTTGCTGTTAATAATCATTCATTTCATGATGTAATGTAATGTGTATTTATTTAGCGCATTTATCGTGTATGGCCATACACCCAAAGCGCTTCACAGTTGAGTTTCACACCACCACTAGTGTGGAGCATCCACTTGGATGATGCGAGGGCAGCCACAGGACAACGGTGCCAGTGCTCTCACCACACACCAGCTATTGGTGTAGTGGAGAGACAGTGATGAGCACCAATTTTGTGGATGGGTATGGTTGGGAGTTTATGAATGGTAAGGACCAATGAAGGGAATTTGGCCAGGACACCGGGGTTACACCCTTACTCTTTAGAAAAAGTGCCATGGGGTGTTTAATGACCACAGAGAGTCAGGACCTCGGTTTAACGTCTCATCAAAAAGACGGCACTCACTGACTGTTTAGGCCCAATCCCAATTCTACCCTTTAGCCCTTCCCCTTAACCCTACCTCTCATTTTGCATGTTCATGTGAAAGGGTAGGGGTTTCCCAGTTCTCTTTAGCTTGAAGGCTTAGGGCTAAGGGGAAGGGCTAGATACCCTTTAGAACAGAGATTTTTCACGACCACACTTGAAAACAAGGGGAAAGAAGATTTCCCAAAATACACCAGCCACAACGTCAGGAATACCCTGTGAGAAATGTCTGGTGGCTGGGAATTACATTTTTACAGTGTCTGGAATTTTGTGTGTTTACATAGATCAATATGGCCACGGTGTAAATGCACAGTACAGTTACGATCTTATTGCCAAATTAGATTGTTATGATAACGTAATATACAGTTGAAGTAATTAAATAAATCAATATCGGGGACAAAATATTGTTATTAATATCGTATCGTGAGTTAACCTGTGATTCCCACCCCATCAGTAAATTGTAATTCTAGGGTGAACTATCCCATTATTATTTGTAATTAGAGTTTTTTATTTTAACATAAGTATTGCGTACCTAATGTTACATGATACTAAATGCTCTCTCTGAATATTTCATAATCATTATTAAAATCATATATGAACTGTAAATCTTTAACATTATATTTATTATCGTACATAACTGAAAAAAAGGAGCGTATGATTTTTAAAACAGAACAGATTTTTAAATAACCCTGTGCCTCTGTAAAAGGTCGTTAGACCTTCAGACCCTTTCTTTTGCCTGGAACGATCATCCAGATCTTCCTTTCTCTTTGAAGGCTTGTTCAGCAGATCATTGACCTCTTGACCCATTGGATGGTGCAATCTTCATGTGACCCTGACATCTGTCCATGATGTTTCAGGAGGGATGCCTTTCTACTCCAGTTGGATCCATTTTCTTTCATCTACATGAACTTCCATTCAAGACCAGGCTGGTTTGCGCTAGTTTTGAGACACTCTCTGGTCTTAAGATGCATTTTTGTCAATCTGATCACAAGAGGGCAATGCTAAATACAGGTGTAAACAGGGTCATTTGAGCTTGACTATTTTTACATAGATGGTCAAAAGCATCAGTGTAGATTACTTTCATATTTGACATGCTTATATGGTCAAATGCATTCAAACAGCCTTCAAAGACCATCTATAATTAACCTAGTAATTCATAATACAGGACAAGTGCACCAGTTCTGATATAAACTTTGTAATCTGAAAGTGTATGAATGGGCAAAAAAGCTCTTATTCCAACACACGCCATCAGCATTTGGTGTAATTTTGTAGCAATAATCGTTAAAACAAAAGCTTCTCTCTCTCTCTCTCTCACTCTCGTTCTCGCTCTCTCTAATGTTTTCAGTTGTCTCCTTTTGCAGTCATAAACTAATTGGGTAAACACATTTTGCAATATTAAATTGTTATATAACAAAAAGGCCATTCTTGAACCTGTCCACCATAGGCTCTCCTCTAAAAGAAATCTACAAAGTGGTCAAAAGTGGATAGAAGTGACAAAATTACACACCAGTTGTATAGAAAAATGTCTCTTCCTCATCTTCACGATCCAATTGACCAATGATGGTTGACCCAAATGTAAAATTGTCCTTAATTTTTATGTTTTGAACTAGATATTTTGAAGAATGTTTGATACAGCTATTAACATCCATAGTACGAGCAAAAAATGGAAATCAATGACTGCTTTTTTTCAACATTTTATTTTGTTACCCAAAAGAAACCCAAACCGGTTTAGAGCAAGAGGAGAGTGTGTGAATAATTAAACAATTATTTTTTGGGGGTGAACTGTCCCTTTAATGCTAGATTGTAAACAGGGCCAAAATGGTGGACAGTGGCTGCTCTTTTCAGTGGTAAAAGTTAACCAGAGTGATGGCTCAGCATGTGCCTTTCAGGTCAAGTTGATTAAAAAGGAAGCCTTGCTGGTCTTGCTAGTTAAGATGCCTGGTGGGACACCAGTAAAGCAGCGTCCTGTGTTGACCACCTGCATCCACATCTCAACATGCGCAGGTCACCAGCTGTGCTGCTGTTTTGATCAGCCAAAAGGCAGACCAGATGAATCTCTGGGAAGCAATTTTGGGATTCCTGTGTCTTGGGAGTTCCAGGGTTTTCAGGGTGGGTCACAGGATCTATTTTTGGGACGATTTTTGACTCTTCTGCCTGCAGATGTTGTTTGTGTGTTTGTTTATGTTTTTATGTACTCTTGGTTATATTTTCAAAGACAGCGTCCCCTTGACAACCCATCAGATGTTGTGATTTGGGTTAGATGTGTGGTCAGGGCTGAAGAAGACGCTCCAGTGCATGTTTGATTAGTAAAGGAAGACACACTCACAGGGAGTGGAGCTGTAATTATGGAATGGATGGTTACTTAAAGACTATTGGTTAACATTGCGTTACTCAAAACAACAGTCTAGATAGTTTCTCTGTTGGAATTGCAGACTTTGAATTTCGCACGCGAGTCCATTTTCTCATGAGAACAAATTAACTTCAAGAACCAATGCGTTTCTTTTATAAGGACTAAAAGTTTTGGGTTTTTTATTTACATTTTTTTTAATCCAAAAAATCTACATTTTAAAGATGTATTTACGTTTTTGTGAAGCTATATATATCAAATATAAGACAGGTGTTATGTACGTCCATAAGATCTTTTTTTTTTTTTTAAAGATAGCGCTTTTACAATGTGGATTGTGTCAAAGCAGCTTAACAAAATTAGAAGTACAAGTAGATTTAAACTCAGTCCAGTTTTCAAAATTTGAAGTTCAGTTTAGTTCACTTCAGTGTGGTTTAATTTTCAGTGCTGAAAGTCCAAACACTGAAGAGCAAATCCATCAATACGCAGCTCCACAAATCCCAAACCAAGCAAGACAGTGGCAACAGTGGCGATTAATAAAACTTCACCAATTGACGAAAGTGAAAGGAAAAAAACCTTGGGGGAAGCCAGACACAGTTGTGCACGACCATTTCACCTCTGGCCAAACTTCTTGTGCAGAGCTTCTTATGTTCTTTTACAGTTTTTTTTTTTAATGCCAAATTTGGAAATACTTAAAAAAATATATATATATAGAATTTTAGAAAAGTTAGTCTGTCCAGGATCGATTGATGATTAATTTGATAAATTGTTTTTTAAAATTTATTATTACTATTTTTTTTATCATAAATAATAACCTCTTTAAAATTCTTACATTTACTAGAATTATTACAATTAAACCGTTTAGAACTTTTTTATGAAAGCAGAACAATTCATGAATATATTTCACTGGAATATGAATATAAGAAATGTCACTCTTGGAGATACACGATAAATGCTTGAATAAAATTTTCCTAGGGGGAAAACAATAAAAACATGTGTCTTTACATTTCTAATGGACTCTTCCTAAACTATAACATTTGCAGTCTTAACTGATCTCCTGTTATCAAAAAAAAATGATCTAATTATTTCAGTGAGAAAGAAATTTGAATGTACTGGATGAAAACACACATAGATGAAAGTCATCAACACTAAATGCTCATCTAAATTCGTCTCATTATGCACCATCATTATTTTCCTCTTCGTTATATCCTTCTAATTGCTTATTGAAGCTATTTTATGTTTGTGTGTGTGTGTGTGTGTGTGTAATAATAGGTAAGTTTTCAAAGGGTCGAAGAGGATACGCCACAAAATTGGTGAGATTAAATTCATCAGTTTGCAGACAGAAAGGGAGGGTGCGGGAGACAAACAGAGAAATTCCTGCAGTCTCTCCCCTGTGGTTTGTTATGTGTGCAATCTAAAGAATGCGTGTGTATGGGCTTCAGCCAAAGCCACAAGCCCAACTCCCATACAATGCCTGATCCAATAATACCACTTGATTTATTACCTGGATTTGGCTGCTAGTAGCAGGTTGCACAGCACAGGTCTTCAACTATTTTGGGGCGTTCGACAAGACATTGCTCATACTGAATGGAATCTTTTAGAAGAAATTGGTCCAATGTGTGTGTGTGTGTGTGTGTGTGTGTGTGTGTGTGTGTGTGTTCAACTTTTAAAATCTCTTTTTCTGTGTTCTCTTGCAGAGTCGAGAGGATTCACAGACAGCATGACACACACATCTATGTCATCAGACGGAGAGATCTTCCACTCTGACGTCACAGGAAGTCCTGCCTCCTGCCAGAGGATGTTTGGATCAATGCACTCGATCTCTACCCCCAGCCCATTGGTCAATGCGGACAGGTAGCATCTTTCAGTCAGTAACATTAAAAGGCAGTTGGGATGCAGAGAAGATGCAGAGTCTTGATTGTTGGATGATATTGGATGTTAAATTGTCTTGTTCATATAACGATCAGATTGTGAAATATTCACCTATAGTTGATCTTGGAACATTTAACAGCAAAAAAATAAAAAATAATGAAAGAAAAAATTGCATCCGTGACTGAAATGCGACCTCTGGTGGACAGTTGCAGGCTCCGAAATGAGACGCAGATTCACAGTTTCACATGAGGCGGTTATCAGTAAGCAAATAATATAAATATAGCAAACATTAGGTGAGCAGGTTACATTGTAACAACGTGACAAGATACGCAATGATAAGCAATTTGGGCTGTTTGCGCCAGACAATATCACAGAAATTTAAATACAGCCAATCAGAAGCACAGAATAGTGCACTTACTGCACTCCAAAGAAATGGCAAGATTTATAATCTAATTAATACATATTAAACTTCTTTAACATTATTAAATGTACATACTGAATCACTGATATGTGTTGGCTTGCATTGTCACAGTTCTAAAGTTCTATTTTAAATGGTTTATTTTCAAGCTCTGATTTGGACTATCTGCTCCTGCTTTCAGTATAAAGCAATAAATGTCATGTAAAAGGGCATTCGAACTCTTGCATTATTAGCATTTAACACTGAATAAAGCACGTCAGGGTTTCTGTTGTTCAGCTGCAAGAAATAGAAGCCGTTTCTAAAATATAAATTTCAGGTGTTGATTAGAACAAAAAGGCCTTCTAGAATGGGAAAGATTCCCTCTATCACGTGTCGTTGCCTTTAGGCTCAACAGTCAGGCACACTCCTGTTGGTGTCATCAATCTGGCAACCTGAGCCTGGTATGCAATACTTAGTACAACGACTGGGTGTCAAACTTACATACTGCACCTTTAAAGTAGTCAGTAAGAAATTCATTTTTCATACTGTGCATGTAAAATATGTTTCAATGTATTCAAGTTATAAACGTATTTTAAGTTGTAGCAAAAATATTAGTAATAATGCGATATTATTATTTATATTGTATTATTCAATAATAATATAAATTATATTAATTACTATATATAACTACAATAATGGATAATGTAACTGAGTCGGAAATATCAGTTTAAAGCCTTTATAAGCATAGGAGACTTAAAAACTCACACACACACACAACATTATAATCATATTGTTAAGAAATTACTATTATAAACCGAGACAGACGGACAGACAGACAGAAAGAAAGAACTTTTGGTTGTGTTTAGTTTTACTTTGTTCTCTTTCCTCTCGTCATTTAGCTCATTATCAGTTCCTCTTGTCTGTCATTTAGTCAATCATGCTGTCATTTTAGGTTCCTCTGATCCTTTCATTCTTTGTTTTTACGTTGTGGTTTTGCGTTTATTTTTGTAAATGCTTAATATATTAAAATTGTATGTTTCTATTCCTTTCTCCATGTGCTTCTATAATCTCATCAATCTCATAATCTCATCTGTGTACCATTCCCAGTTTCAACCAGAATGTTCTTACTACATTTCTAACAGCCACGTAAATTCCTGCATTTCAGTAACAACAGGGCAGCATGTGTGGTCTATTGTGTATCTTGTCTATATTTAACAAAGTGTAAACACACTGGCCGGTTGTGTGTTTGTCTATGGGCAGGATATGTCGAATAACCCTGTGCTGTTTTCTCTTGTTTGTACAGCCCCACTCCAGCTCATTCCTGGTTAGAGGGTGGATCCAGTACCCCATTGAGTCACTACACACCTCAGCCCTCACCGCCGCTCACCCTCTCGGCCCCAAACTCCCACAGTTCCCCTCGCGGAGCCCCTCGCAGCCTGTCCTCCACTCTGGACATAGGGAGCCTGGAAAGCAGCCTGCTGGAGGCCGTGGAGGGTCTTGAGGCTCTGGGTCTGGATGTGGCTCAGCCTCCGCTTCTGCCCCTGAAGAGACGTGGGACGGACGGATCAGAGACCATGTTGAGTTTCCCGCTCAGCAGGAGTGCCGTCAGCACGTCCTACGCCAGTCACAACACCTCACCCTCCAGATCCACACCAAGTCCAGGTTAGCTGAGTGTTTGTCTGTAAGCCCACTCACGCTGTCATGTTCACTGTGGCATATAATCTGATATTGCTCTGGTTTTGCAGATTTCCTGGCCAGTAAACCTGAAAATGTGAAGTTTGTTCAAGATACTTCAAAGTTCTGGTACAAGCCGGATATTTCGAGAGAGCAAGGTAACAGTGTTACACGCTCAGTAGACTAGATTTAACCGGTTATGTGATGACCAGGCTGTGGTTATTTGATGAGAAAGACTGTCAAAAATGTTGATTACAAAATATGAAACATAACAGCTTTTTCTATTTTTTCTACTTTACAATCAAAGGGGCAAGCAGTTTTGAAATATTATCTCCTATTGTGCATTTAAAGCACACTAGCAGCATCCATCTAACAACAATAACATGCCTCAGAACCAGAACATTGTAGATACACAATCCATTAAGTCCATGTGAAATCAAAATTAGCAGTGTTTATTTTGCTAACACACATTGTTACTCTTTAGGTAAAGAATAAATCCATGCAAATTAATATATTGAAAAAATTTTATTTTGGTAATCTTCAAAGTCTGGCCATTTGCTTCCACATTTGGTCTTTGAGATCTGTTGAGCTTCAGCCACAATATTCTTAACCACGCCCCTCTTACTGTTTGTTTGCTATGAGGGAACGATGCATAATAAGAAAGCCCCGCCCCAACTCAACTGTTTTAGTTGGAAATACATATACATACTGAAATATAAGTAATATAGTCTCAGTAACTTCTGTTTCACGCAGAATTTATCATCCAAGAAACTGGATAGTCATACTCTAGTAACCAAAAACTGCTTGAATAAGTCATATCTCAGGAGCAGAACATTGTAGAGACATGAGGGGACATTATTTTGAGTAATTTTTTGATGTGTCCATGTTCATGACATTTTTATTTTTTTTTAAAGATAAAAGTTTTCAACAATAGGCCAAGAACATTTATTTGACATAAAAATGTTTTATAACACTGTAAATGTCTACATCATCACGTTTTATTATTTTAGCTGTAAAAAAGTTTTTCTTTTCTTTAGACAAAAATGTTATAGACTTTATTATAGAATATTATTGTTGTATTTGTCCACTGAACATTTGTTTGTGTTCTAAGTGAATACAGAAATTTACTTCTTTCTCTCACAGCTCCAGCTTCCAGCTTTTTACTGGAAGTTTTTGTAGGCAGCCATAGTGTGGTTCGGCTGTCATATTAAGCAATTAAAATTCCTTCTAAATTCCTTTTAGAAAATCAGTTTGGTCAGACGGTTCATTCACTGTATATTAAGTAGCTTAAAAAAGGTTCTTTTGACTCTATGCCCCATTCCAGTGCTGCATTACATAAAATCTGTTGTAACAAAATTCCAGATCATTTAGAGTTTTTGAAAAATTAATAAAATGATGATAATTTGACCATAATTTTGTAAAACAAAATATTATTTAGTAAAGAGCTGCTTGTCACTGTATGTTTTGTCAAATAATTTGTAAATCGTTATCTTAATGTGGATCTCAAAGTAGCTTCCATCACCAGTGTTGCCAAGTTTGCAGATTTCGAATTGGACTACTTTTACAATTCAAACAAAATTTGGCCCACATCGATATACATAATGTGATTTGGCTACAGCGATTGTGTGATTTTTTTTAAATTTTTTTTTTGGTTATTTTTTTTTTTGTTATGCAGACCAGCCAACCCTTATCATCACATCCTTTTTGTGTATTTAAAGTTACAACCTAATCCATCAGTTCTGTTTATTTTATATTTCTTGTAGCTATTTCCGTTCTGAAGGATAAGGGGCCCGGCTCCTTCATCATCAGGGACAGTCACTCATTCAGAGGAGCGTATGGATTGGCCATGAAGGTGGCCACACCCCCTCCCTCTGTTCTACAGACAAGCAGGAAAGGTATGAAAATCCCTCTCATGAATTTCTTAAAACAACTCGAGCTGAACGATGACTCACTAATTGGGCAAACTGTTGATGGCTTTATGGTGATTGAATGATTCTAAAATCAGTGCAGTTATTTTTAGGTTAACTAACAGCTGAAGTAGTTCCAGGCATTACTGTGCCAGATCACTATGCCGAATGATTTCAGTAATTTCACAACCTACAACTTTGAGAAAAATGGAATCAAAACTAAATATTATTAAAATATTACTATACACTGGAGCAGTTTGAGGACATACATCTGACAAATGTCATGAAACACAATCTAAATAACGTCTTTAGGTGTGATAATCATAGTATAACAACATAATGAACGGCAGGCTGTTGAACTATTGCAAAATAATGTGAAGTGGTCACACCTGGCCCATTGTCAAAAATCCTTACATATAACCTGCCCATAAACTGTATGAAACTTAGGAAATTGAACAAGTACCTGGTGTAAAAAATAAATAAATAGTGAAATACGTTTCCTTATCTAAGCATTGTGTTCGTGTAAAACAGGCAAATAGGAGTTGTCCATAAAGTCTGTGGCCCAAGTTTCATATTTGAATGTTTGTGATCAGATCACTGTAAATGTATGCTAACACCAGGTAGGAAAAGGGCCTATATGTACAGTACAGAGCAACTATGGTGAAATATTTGACAGACATTAGGACCTTGGAAAGCAGGACATCCCAACACTATTGTGTGAGGAACAGCTCAATGAGTATTAGCACAGCTGGAGCGTTCATATCCAGAACCCCTCCGTAAACACTGCATGTCTCTTAATCAGAGGAAGGAAGGGAGGCACTCACAAACACAAATGCAACACACACACTATCCGTCTCCATCTGATTCACCGTTCTTCATGGGGTTTCACAGGTTATGCTGTTACTGTATCAGTTTTTTCTGTATCATGGGAAGTTCCTTTTTTCATTATCTTTAGAGATAAGAGTTCATTGTACTTCATATACTCTTATATTGTTATTGGTCTATTGTTAACATCAAATATGCCTGTTTGGGGTTCAGAAACTCGTCCTGCTTTGCCAGGATGAGGTTTTAAAAAGGAAGTAGGATGTATACTATTGTTCCTAAACACCAGAAGAACTGATGACTGGGGTAAAATGTAGGAAGTCTTTCTGCAATGCTATAACAAGACATCTGATCATTTCTGAACTATTATTAACAGATGTTAGGACAGAGAAACATGTTTAGAGTTCTATAAAGAACTTTTTACAGAACAGTTCCCCTTTTTTGATGAATATTTTAACGATCTAAATATAAATTCCACTGCACAGGGCTGTTTGTGCAATTGAAAAGTACTACTGATATCAAAGGTTCTTCTTGGAACCATCACTATACAAAACCCGAGAGGTACAGGTTTAGGTAGATGCTTTTAGAATAGTGGTTACAGTAAATGGACGCACAGAACTATGTGTAGTGTGTCCACGCAGTTATATTGGGGTGATAAAGACAAGTCTTTTTTTATTATTATTATATTTCCTGACATTTAAAATAGGATCCAAATCCTTCCCTTTTTGAGGCCCACCGCAACGTGACGTAGGAATGCAGTTTCCCCACCCACCGAATTGATTGACAGCCGCGTATCAACATGTCTCTGTAGTATTGCATATAATCATATCAACAAGACAGGACATGTGCAAAGCAACCGGGATTAAAAGATCTGTTGGGCTCTTTGTGATCATCAATCATCTATCACAAGTTTAAATTGTTTTTAAAACAGTGCATGTATGTATTGAATTACAGCGATTTTACCATCTTCACTTTATCACCACAGTCGCATGCCAGTACAATTATAAAAAGACGCTTCTAATTAGCAATAAAGGCACAGTATTCAAAGCAGAAAATGTTAATGTTCTGGAAGCTATGAAAAATGATGGGTGTTTTGAGCCGAAAGACACAAAAGGCTTACCTTAAATCTTGAAAAAGGGGTGAAATTGGTGCCCTTTAAAGGCACAACAACAAAAACAGTTTAATTTTAAGCATCAGTACCTGTGTTTCCATTTAAAGTTATAAAATGAACTTTAAGCAATTATTTTGATTTACTACCTGTGTAGTTTATTTGCATGTCTTAAATGATATAAAAAATGCATCGGCTCAGCAAAGTGCACAGGGTTGTGTTTTATGCAACAACACACGACGTAATCTAGCTAGGAGAGGACAGAAATGCTCATGAAATAACATAAGCAGGCTTTATTAAACATTTCTTTAAAAAAAAAAGACAATGAGCCGACAACAGTGTAGAGCTATGAAGTTAATGTGCTGGCCATTGTAGTCTCTAGTTTTTAGAGATCATTTAGAAATCACAGTTGAAGAAAATGTTAATAGTTTTTTCTAAAACAATAGAAGCAAAGAAGTAAAATTAAAAGCGTTCTTTTTTTCTATTGGAATAGATTTAATTTAAAGTGGGTGTTTCCTAATTTGGACACCATTTCTGCATTCTATTTAAGTGGCAATTGCTTTGATGTTATTTTTACATAGTCATTTCCTTTGTGTTCACAGTGGGTGATTTGTCCAATGAGCTTGTGAGGCATTTCCTGATCGAGTGCACACCGAAAGGAGTGCGGTTAAAAGGCTGTCCTAATGAACCTTATTTTGGTAAGTGTCTGTTATTGTCTGTATGAATGATAACGGGGACAAAAAAAAGTCAAATCCTCTTCATTTGAATGGTCTACATCGCCCTCTACTGGCTGTAATGAGGAACATCACGCTCATTTTTGGTTTCTCTTCTGAGAAATGTTGTATTAGTCAGTAGAAATGAATACTTGTACAGCAAAGATGCATTGAGTTAATAAGACATCATTTCTATTTAAAGAAAAATATTTGTTCTGCAAAAAAAGCAGAGACAATATCACACCTTCCCCAGCAGTACATTTTCAGCAGTGTGAATAATGAGAAATATTTATTTATCATATTCTCACATTTAATGATTTCTGATGGATCTTTTTATTGAATACTTATGCTGGAAATGCTGCCTTTTCATCACATAAATATATTGCATGTTAAAGTATATTCAATTAAAATGACTTATTTCAAATTGTACAATTATTATTTTTTCTGTATTTTTGATCATAAACATGGGTAAAAATGAAAAACCATTTCAAATTCTTAAAATCTCGAAACGTTTAATGTATATTGTTTTTAATAGCCAGATTTTAACAACCACATGTTTGCTGTTGTTTAGAAAATATTGTTGAAACTTAAAAAAAAAAAACATTCTATTGTGTTTCCTGTATCTACAGGAAGTCTGACAGCTTTGGTGTGCCAGCATTCAATCACACCTTTGGCTTTACCCTGCAGACTCATCATTCCAAGCCAAGGTATGTGAGGGTATCACTGTGTGTGTCTGCTTGTGCGCTTTATGTGTCTAGTTAATGGTGTGTGGTTTTTATAATGTATGATATCGTAATTTTATAACAATATCTGAAAAAAAAATCGTCTTGACAGTCAAAAAGCATTCACTGCATGATGAAGAAATATCCTTTATATTAATTGAATAATATTTTATATTGTTAAGATATGGGTATAGTTAGTTATATTGTGCAATAATGATATTTTCTTCTATATTTTACACAACGGTTCAATAAGCAAGAGGTTAATATTGTCTGTTTTGTCTTTTTTGCCACTGACAATAGTTTCAATCTAGGTCAGAGCAGAACATTTGTGTATTTCATAGTAAAACTGCAGATTTGTTTTTGACCAAATAATTTGAGAAAACGATTTAGTGATTCATTCATAAAAATAGCAACTCGCTGAATGATTTGCTTTTAATGAGTCAATTAAATAAATTATTCACTGAATCATTTATTAAAGGATTACTTCACCCCAAAAAAAAGGTTATTAAATACTCATCCTCTTGTCTTGAGACCTTATTTTATCTTCAGAACATCATTTATAATATTTTAGATTAAATCAGACAGCGCTCTCTTCCTCCATCGACATTATCAGTTTAGAAAAGGAAACATGAACATTGTCAAAACGTTCTATGTGACTTCAGTGGCTCAAATGTAGTCATATGACACTCAAGGAACACGTTTGTGTGGCAAAATAAAACTGTGAAACCCCCTTTGTTTGCTTGTGTATTCTGCATCAGATCAGGGTGGAGAGGATATAGGCAAAGTTGAATTGAACCTTATTTGCTGCACAAAGGTGTTCTTGTAGCCTGAATTATTACAGTTGAACCACTGAAGTCATTGAAGTTTTTCTAAACTTTAAAGTCTTGGGACCATTGTTCTTGTTGGAGGATAAGGGAGCTCTCTGATTTAATCTAAAACATCTTCATTTGTGTACTGAAGATGATTGAAGGTCTCTGGGGTTTGGAGCGACATGGGGGCAGGTAATACCAGAATTTTCATTTTGGGGTGAACTAAATGTTTGGCAGTTGCCTACTGGTGGATTTTTGTAAAATGTATTTATCCATCACAGCCTAGATATAAGGAAAACCTTTTTTTTTTGTATTATCGAAAATAGTCAAACAAGTAAAACTTTTTCCCATTTCTTTCAGCACATCAAACAGTGACTCTGTGTTTCTGTACTAACTGAAGTCTTTCTTTCAGACCCTCTCGAGGAGTTCAATGAGTCTCCAACACAGACGTCTACAAACTCTGCAGCAGAGCTACTGAAGCAGGGAGCAGGTACCTGAACATTTGTGTCGAGTTTGTTAATGTACAGGAGTGACCCGTGTGTTAATTTATAAATATGTGTGTTGTCCAGCATGTAACGTGTGGTTCCTGGGCAGTGTGGATTTGGAGTCTCTGACAGGAGTTCAGGGAGTTCAGAAGGCCACCACAGTCACCTTCAATAAGGATCCTCCACCAACTTCCACAGTCGTCCACTTTAAAGTGTCTGCGCAGGGAATCACCCTCACGGACAACCAGAGGAAGTGAGTCGCTCTTCTTGTAGTTTAGCTTTTATATATTACATGACGTATTAACTTGTGGTCAAGTATGTACAGTTTTGTTTGTTTGTTTTTCAAGTTTACCTAAAGGTGTGTAGGTGATCTGACAAAATGCTTACGGTTTAGCGTAATATCTTTGAAAACACAGTCTCTCCCCTGCTGTCCAAAGCCACGCATCCTGAAATCATGAACGCACACCTTAAAGATGACAGTAGATAACCCAGTAGATCATGTCATTCACCAGTTAGAAAACTTTATAGTACTTTACAATACTACAATTCTAGTATATCAAGCATGTTTTTATTTGGTCGAGGCCTCATGGTGGTGCAGTGGGTAGCACAATCGCCTCACAGCAAGAAGGTCGCTGGTTCGAACCTAGGTTGGGTTTGCATTTCTGTGTGGAGTTCTCCCTGTGTTGGCGTGGGTTTCCTCCGGTTTCCCCTACAAGTCTATAGGTGAAGTGGGTAAACTAAATATTCCCTAGTGTATATGTGTGAATTAGTGTGTATGGATGTTTCCCAGTGATGGGTTGCAGCTGGAAGGGCTGCGTAAAACACATGCTGGATAAGTTGGCGGCTCATTCCGCTGTGGCGACTCCGGATTAATAAAGGGACAAAGCTGAAAAGAAAATGAATAAATGAATGTTTTCACTTGTGTAACAAGCAAAACTTGTCATAAGTGCAATATTTCATGCATGCAAAGATTGCTGGTCTTACTCTCACATGCTTTGTACTAAAGCGACTACTGTATGCTTTGTGGTTGGCTGGCGACATGCAGGAATGACACTTATGACACTTATTACTAAGCCATACTTGCATGCTAACGCAAAGGAAGCAAACGGCGGATCTGCGTAAACGGGTGCGAAGATGTACAAATCTGCATTTGTTGACAGACAGTTTGGGCTACTTATAAGAATTATGGGAATTGTCGGCCCGACAAATTTTAATTGGATGAACAATTTTTAGTCGTATGCCTTAAAAATACATATAAACACATTTAGATCATTTACTTTAATCAGTACTATTGGAATGTGTAGAGACTTTCAACCAGCACAACAAATGTTTCTGAAGACAATCAATCACCTACTGCACCTTTAATGATTAGAAAGTAATTTAAAAGAAAACGATTTTAAATGTCGATTAAAGTCACTTTTGATCAATTAAATGTTTCCTTGTCAAATTACAATAACAATTTATAAACAAACAAAATTAAATATACGTATTTCTGTTTCTAAATATATATTTTTACTGTGTGTTGTTTCCAGATTGTTCTTCAGGAGACATTATGCAGTCTGTACAGTGATATTCTGTGCCCTGGACCCTCAAGACAGGAAGTACGCAGCACACACACATACACATAAATAAATACACATACCATGGATATACCTCACATACCTCACATACCCATCAAAATCTTAAATCCTTGAAAGTTTTTAATGTTTAGATTTAAAAAAAAAAAAAACGTCTGAACATTTCTATGCATTTATGAATGTATTATATCATCTTTACGTCAAATTACCAAAAACAAATGACTGATTATGCGAGGTGTTTCGGATACAGCGTCTATGGAGTGGGACAGTAAATTTGACATCATTCTCTCCTCCGGCTGCCGTCATCAGTCTCAAACTTTTATGTTCTCTTTTTCTAAAAGTCTTAATAACACCATCATGGAGTTTTTCTTCTATTATTTCAAGTAAGATTGTACAAAAAAATAAAGTTGTACTCTCCCATTCACTGCGCTCTGAGTTTACCCAACCATGACGCCTTCCGATACTGAGAAACCTGGAAATATGAAAAGGGTCTATTGTATAGACTCTTTATTCACTATTAAGTACAATTAATACAGTGAAATAAGCATTTGTGAATAAAATAAATAAAAATAACAACAGGAAACATTTTAACTTTAGGGATAAAATAAAATGTCCTCATCATTTACACACATTCAAGTGGTTCTAAACTTTTATGAATGTTATTTTTTCTGTGTAACAAAAAACGGTGTTCTGAAGAATATTGGGAAAAAGCAACATTGACAACCATAGTATAACCAAAAAAAAGTTTTTTTTCACAACATTCTTCAGCATATCTTCAGCAGAAAAAAAGCAGGTTTGGAACAAGTGGAGGATGAGTAAATTATGACAATTTTCATTTTTAAGTGTATTTATGGAATGTTCTGACTGTATTTTTTTTTTTTTCCCTAGATGGAAGCGAGACGGCTGCACTGCTGCAAAGTAAGCCTTTCTTCATCATCTTCTGAATAAACATACACCCTTTGCATGTGTACATCTGCTCATGATTTTACATTTGTATGCGTGTGTGTGTGTAACAGGATCTTTGGTTTCATTGCGAGGAAAAGTGGAAGCAGCACAGAGAACGTGTGTCACCTGTTTGCTGAACATGACCCCGAACAGCCCGCCAGTGCCATCGTCAACTTCGTCTCCAAAGTCATGATTGGCTCTCAGAAGACCAAATAGACCAATGAAGTTGAGCAAAACATATTTAAAATTTTGTTGTTGCCGTCTACTTCGCATAGTAATGGATGAAGCTTCGTGTTCGATTCTCCCTGGAGGTTTTTTTGGACAATATACACAGAGATGGAGATCATGAACAGACTTTATTGGTGGGCCTTTTTTTTATTTAATCCTTTTAACTAGACCCAGGACATCATTTCACTTCGTCTCTGAAGAGGCATTCAATTTAAAAATGTGTGTTACTGTTGCGTTAACAGGACACGTCCAGTCGGGGGCGCTACGTTTCTTTGTGGCTCAATCTCGCACTGCCGTAAACAGTCTGCTCAAAGCAAAGTGAAGGGACTATGGAGGAATACAGCTAACTGTTATATTAATTTACCCGTCACAAAGACTTCCTTTGCAGTATTTCGAGGTTCTATTTCTTGGAAAGAATAAACTGAGGTTTAACTACATTCATTTCTGTGTTTTGTCTGGGCACATACATCTACAAAACCAAAGAGCATTTCGCATATCAATTTTACCATGTTTTTGATTCTAAATATAAAGATGTGTATTCAATATTAAATAATACTTAACGTTTTTATAGCTCAAAACATTCAGTACATGGTTTATCTGTGTATTTGTTTATAAGTGCTGAGCTAACATTTTCAGTCCGTGATAAGTGTTTTCCTTAAAAAGCATATTTGCTTTGACTTTGTTTATATATTTGGAAATATTTATCATATAACTCGTATTCTGTGTATACTTATCTCTTACTCGTCTTTGCGGAATGAGTGTTAAAACGTCTAATGTGATCAATTACCTAATTTGAGGAGAAAAAACATGTCATTACTCATGTTTTTTTTTTTTTATCCGAGCAAACGTTTAAAAGCTTGATCAAAGAGGATTCTGGGTTAAAAGTTTCACTTGGAATTCGTCGGAATTGGACATAAGTGCACAAGTGCCATTACTTCTCTTACTTTAAGAACTGTTTTCATTCCGTATGCTTGTCTTGTACTGCCTGACTCTTTGGTTTATTTGTAAATGAATGTTTTATGGACCGTATACATGCACAGAATACAATAAAGTAATTGTATGGTACTAATTTGAGGCCGTATTTGTCATTTACTCACTGAGCGGTTGTCTGTCACGAGCTTCTGTCAACATGCTAACTGCTTCACTGTCACCTTAACTTGTTTTCTTTTCTCATTATGAATTCAGTGTGACAGTTTTAAGATGGCAAGTGTTATTTTATGTATGTGTATATGAGGGCGGCATGGTGGCTCAGTGGTTAGCACTGTGACCTCACAGCAAGGAGGTAGCTGGTTCGAGTCCCAGTCGGGTCAGTTGGCATTTCTGTGTGAAGTTTGCATGTTCTACCTGTGTTTGCGTGGGTTTCCTCTGAGTGCTCCAATCTGAAGATATGCAGTATACGTAGGTGAATTTGAACAAACTAAATTGTCCGTAGTGTATGAGTGTGTGTGTGAATGAGTGTTTATGGGTATTTCCCAATACTGGGTTGCGGCTTGAAGGGCATCCGCTGAGTAAAACATGCTAGAATAGTTGGCGGTTCATACCGCTGTGGTGACCTCTGAAGTAGAGACTAAAAGAAAGGAAAATTAATGAATGTGTATGTGAATGTTATTATAGCTTTAACTAAGAACCAGTTTTTTTTGCAAACAGGTGCTTTGCAAACTGTGTGTTGAATCGACACATGACATTAGTGCATCCAAACTAGACCTATTCAAGTTTTAGAACACATTTTTAGAGTTGTAAAGTATAAATAGTTTCAAAATAGATACTTAAATACAATATTTGCTTCATGGTATGCAATTTTGAACAGGATGTATTAGTGTTGTTTGTTATTTATAATAATGTGCTGCAGTTTTGTCATCCCTTCTGCTTTAAAAGTTTAAGCTCGTAAAATCATTTGGATTCTGATTGGCTGGGAACATTTTTTATTTTTCATTAGCTGGAAAAAAGAAGGTTGATGTTTCTCTTTAAAACTGTGTTGTGGATGTTACTGTATTAATAAAATCCGAATGAGTATGTATGATAATAACTCGCTATTGTAAAGCATATTTCTCTAATGGTGGCCATTCAAAAGTAGTTGTTACTCAATTTTATTTTGCAAACTTCGAACTAAAAAAAAGTACTTTATTGTTTGGATGACACTGATTGCATGACTTACATTGTCATGTCTGCTGGAGGAAGTTCTTGTATGGTATGGTCAATGACGTGACATTCAGAACTGAGAAGATAAAGCAAACACGGCAGCAATACTGTTTGTGTATTTCCAGAACTGTATGTGTAACTTTTAACAGCTCCAACTAACTGGCCTCTGTTACACTCACCCCACTAAACCTCACTCCCATCTGGGTCACGGTACTAGTTTAACGTCTCTTGTTGTACTTGCACTGAGTTTCTGTAAACCCCTAGTATGAGTAACTAATGTTGAGGCCAGTTAAAGTTTATTACAACTCATGCTAGTTTGTTTTCTCACTAAACCTTACTTGCATCCGGGTCATGGCACCAGTTTACACCTCTTGTTCTATTTGCTTTGAGTTTCTGTAAACCCCTAGTATGAGTAACTAGTGTTGATGCCAGTTAAAGTTTATTACAACTCATGCTAGTTTGTTTTTTCCCTAAACCTCACTCGCATCTGGGTCACAGCACCAGTTTACACCACGTCACCTTGGAATTATAAGGTTCTATCTGCGTTCTGAATGATTTTGACATATTGAGCTTCAAAGTTTTTGCATTCCATAGCAAACAGTGCGTGAGTAACATTTGTTTTTTTAAATGAAGTCTTAATTTAAACGACTTATAAAAAAAAATTAATCCCATAGTGTAAATAAGTTGTTGATTAAAAAGAATATGTCAATTACTCAATTTTGAAAAAAATGTCAGATAGAACCTTATAATTCTAAGGTGATGACCTTTTGTCCTACTTGCACTGAGTTTATGTAACCCCCTAGTATGAATGAGTGTTGAGGTCAGTAGAATGAAGCTTATTACATCTCGTACTAGTTAGTTTTCTCCCTAAACCTCACTCATATCCGGGTCACGGCACCAGTTTAAGACCTCTTGTTCTACTTGCACTGAGTTTTTGTAAACCGCTAGTATGAGTACACTCAAAATAATGATCACTGCTGCTTGTTCAAACTACTTATTTAAAATGAGCTGAAGCAACACAATTCTTGTACTTTCTTTGGCCTATTTATTTGTTTTACGTTCACTCCACTTAAATTTGTAACCCATTAAGTTAACTTAAACAATATATGTTGAGACAACATGGAAGAATTGTGATGGTCTAACTACTTGTTTTGGGGGTTTGTAGATCCCAGCATGCTTTGTGTGGGATTGAATTAAGAGAGGCAAACGTTGACAATAAAAATCATCTTAGGAGTTTAAAGTTAATAGAAAGACTTGTTAGACTTTAATCTTCAGTTTAGTTTGAAGATTTAGAAAAAAAAAATTAGGTAATGCTTTAAGTTTTGAGATTACCACCTTGCAGGAGACCCCATGCTTTGGGGTGATGGCAGCTTAATTAGCAAAAATGCAGATTGTTTCTTTGCTCAGTGAGCAATAACTGCCCTAAAATTACTTCTGAGATCAGTCTCAATCAACTGAATATGTAACGCATTAAATATACTTAGGATAACATCAAATAAAACTAAGAGACTTTGAAAGGTACGACACATGATAGACATGCATGATATAATCAGAACTTTGAGTTTAAGTTAAATAAAATTACAATTGTATTTAAACTTTTAATTGATAAAATCATGTTGGACCAACTCAACTGCATTTAATTGTGTAAATAGTTTTTTTTTTAGTTGGTGCTAAACAAATTTATTGGATGGAAATCCTGCCCTCAATTAAATTGAGTTCATCCAATGAGTTATTTTTTTGAGTGTAACTAGTGTTGAGGCCAGTAGATTGAAGTTTACATCTCGTAGTAATTAGTTTTCTCCCTAAACCTCACTTGATTCCGGGTCACGGCACCAGTATAACACTTTCATTCCTACTCGAACCACTCTCAATGGGATTCAAACAGTGTCTCCTATATAGGATGTGGGTGCACTAACAAGACAACTGCGCCAGACTTCAGTCACAATTGCATCTCATAAGGCCAGGAAAGTGAAGTTTACATGCACAGCTCCTACCAGTACTAGCTGATCTCTGGTACACTCAGCACTCTAAACTTCAGTCCCATCCGGGTCACGGCACCAACATGAGCACTCCAGTTACATTGTTACAAGCACTACTAAGAGAGGGATTTACACCTTGTCCCTGACATGCTAGACCAGCATGCTGAGAAGGACACTAAATGCCATAGCTCCATGCGTCAATTGCTAATCTCTTGAGGCCAGTGGAGTGAGGTTTGCTTGCGCTGCTTTTATTAGTTGACCTCTGTTACACTCACCCCTAGAACTCACTCCCATCCAGGTCATGGCACTACTATATCTCCTCTGGTTCTACTTGCCCTGCTCTAAGCGGGCCTCTGGCATGGGAGGTGGACACTAACAAGAACACAAAATACCACAGCATCTAGCATCAGTTGGTGTACATCTGGAGGCCAGGGAAGTCAGGTTTACCCACATAACTCCAACGATCTAACCTCCATTACACTCACCCCTTAAACTTTACTCACATCAGGGTCACGGCACCAGTGTAACCTCTTCAGTTTTCCAAGCACGATTCAAACTGCAGCTATAACTTGTTTAACCAGCATGCTAAGAAGGATTTTAAAGGTCAAAGCCCAAAGTGTCATTTGCTAAGACGCCTCTTGAGGCCTATGGAGTGAGGATTCGTTTCATAGAATCCATTACACTTACACACGCCACTAAATTTCAAATTTACCAGTGTTAAGGCTCGCCTAATTCAGCCTATAGAATTTATGTTGGGCATCTATGAAAGAGAACTCATTCAATCATTAATTTTCCTTCAGCTTAGTGCCTCATTTCTCAGGGGTCACCACAGCAGGATGAACCTCCAACTATTCTGGCATATGTTTTCTGCAGCGGATACCCTTCCAGCCGAACACCCATACACTTTCGCAACAGGCCCGGATGAAGAACCCAGGCCCCTGGGCACAATGCCGCACCCCTATAGTTGATTTAAAAAATAAGATTAATATAATTTATTTTAGAATAAAATGAATCTGTAATGTATTGCCCAAATTTCTAAAATAAATGATATACAGTACATATATTTAAAACACACTTTGAAAAAAAAAAATAAACTTATAAAACCAGTAAAAGGTTGTGGATTTTAATATACTTGTTCAAGCTCACTGAAGCAGTACTAAAAATATATATTTAAGGGTATTTTTAATGTATAACGTCTAAAAACTTATAATGCATATGATTTGGATATAACACCTCTCCAATCCAGGTCTATGAATGCGAGTCTTCCATAATACACACACTTATTAATGATTCCTACTTGTCTTCCTCGTGATGAAGAGTAGGCAAAATCTAAAATGTAGTAGGGGGAAAAATAAAAAGAATGTGTTCATCAGACGCTGGATTTGAACCGGGTTCATGATCGATCGCGTCAAAACATATTGCCATGCGTTACGAGCTACGCCACTCATGCTGTTCTCACCCTCGCTCTTTAGTTATCTTGTCTCCGTCAAACGGTGATGAGCGGGAATCATTCAACTAGCTTATTCCAATGAGGTGCGCTATTTGCACTTAGCCAAGATAAACACTCCAAAATCTGCATTTTTTCCCCCTTTGCAGGGGCCCCAGGTGCGCACTGGCCCCTGGGCCTGTGCCCATAATGCCCATTGGTTAATCCGGCCCTGTCTCGCAATGACACGCACTCATACGCTACAGCCAATTTAGTTTATTCAATTCACCTCTAGTGCATGTCTTTGTACTGTGTGGAAAACAAGAGCACCTGGAAGAAACCCACATGAACACGGGGAGAAAATGCAAACTCCTCTCATGAATGCCAATTGGCTGAGCCGGAACCAGCAACCTTCACGCTGTGAAAGAGAACGCTGAGCTTAAATCTAGAGCAGAAGAACATAAACTGATTGAAACTAAGCAAACGACTAAAGTCAGTAGGGACCAAAGTGAAGTAAAGTGTCACATTTCGTGTTGCCGTATTTCTTGAAGGTGCCATATAATAAAAATCTGGATATACCTACAGTATGCATAGACCAATAATAAAAGTTTCGAAAACTACATTACATTCCTTGAGACTCAAACACACTTATTTCCTCATTTTCATGTAATTTCTGTGACTGTATAAAACCCTCTGAAAAACAGGCCAATCTGAACAATGCACAGACTTTTTTCACTGCACACGGGATCATTATTATGCACGTCCAGGCTGTGTTTGAGTGGATGCCACATTTCCTAGTGAGAGTACAACGATTATTACATTTTATATAAGCTGAAATGGAATATAGCCAATGATGAACCTCCAGTGAAAGCTTTATGTGACTTTTTTTAATTTCATAATGTTCCTTTTACAGCATCGATGTTGTAATGTAATTACAATACATTCAGTTAAATAAACTATGAATAAGCATTCATTTGTTTGTTAAAGTGTAAAAAGAGACGAAAGACTATTTACTGCAGACATTGCATAGAAAATGCTGGGGTAAAATTAATGTCCATATTTTAAAGACATGTTGTGGAAAAATATAATTTGCAGTGCTTCTTGTTTGGTCTAATACCTGCTTTATATCGTATTATCAGCCAAGCAGTGAAGATCGCTGTTTTTTAAAAAGTAATCAGAATTTTAAACGCAGTGATTTTGTATGGGATGACAATTGAGCGGAAGCCCTGGCGCTGGCTGACTGAAATTAAAAGTCAGTGTGCATATACTCCATTAAGCTTACTTTGCAGGACTCTTATTTTGAAAACGTGAGAACTGTACTAAAGCCCACTCGCAGCAGTCTCTTAATATTTTCTATGCAAGGAGCAGTTTTGTCAGCTTACAATCTCTTCAAAGCTACTAGTCTTCAAAATGTAGGATACTGTATGCATTATAAGTATATTCAGCACACCCGAAGAGACAAGAGGTGAGATTAAATGTTTATTTTGTTAGTTTAAGGCAGGGCTGTCCACACTCGGTCCTGGAGGTCCGGTATCCTGGAAAGTTAGCTCCAACCCTAATCAAACACACCTGAACCAACTAATCAAGCTTGTGTCAAAGCAGCTTCACATGCATTATAAAAAAAATTGAAACAGAGTCAGTCCAGTTTTCATTGTTGAAGTTCAGTTTAGTTCATTTCAGCGTGGTTTATTAATCAATCGAGTCCAAACACTTAAGAGTAATCCATCGGTGCGCAGCCCTACAAAATACTGCAATGTTTTTTCCAGTATCATGCAGCTCTAATACCTAGCTTTTTTCCAGGTGAGTGACAACTCGCACTGAGTATGTTTACATGGACACCAATAATCAGATTTTAATACGATTAAGACTATACTAAACAGGGATTTTTGATTAATCTAATAAAGTTCATAATTAGGGCTGGGCAGATAAACAAAATCATATCGAATCGCAATAAGATAACAATGATAAACTCTGGACTTTTTTTTACTCTATATTGATCTAAGAGCCAATCATACAGCAAAAATGTGCTGATATTAGAGATGGACCGAATTTTCGGCCACCAAAAATTCATCGGCCGAAAATGTTATGCCATTTAATGGACCCCCTAATTTTTGTGGCTTCAGTCATTGTTGGGGTACTCGTTTAAATCTGTAAGCATTAACAGCTTACATTGAAATATACATCGTTATCGTTCAATATTTATCGAGATTGCATTTTTGCCAAATCGTTCAGCCCTGGTTATTATCAAACTAAACAGAAATCGTATTAAAGGGTCATGAAACACCAGAACACAATTTTTTGAGTTGTTGACAGTCATATATGTATCCTACGCTGCTATAAACACTATTAGGACACATATATTTCGCTAAAGAGTCGAAATGGGTTGTTTTTGCATTAATTCGAGCAAATTCGTTCTTCTGGTTTGAAACTAATTTTTGAAGCTGCGTCACGCCGATGAGGTCCTTGCGTGTATTCCAGCACGGAGAGTGGACGTCTGTACCTGCCAGTGCATTGTGACATCTCTGAGCGTGCAGCATTAATTCATGAGAAAGACTTTGTTCCAACCAATCAGCGCGCTCTATTGTGTATGGGGTGCAACTTCATCAATATGCATGATTGATAGCTTCGAAGATTGTTACTACCTGTTGCAGTGTCCAGACGGCAGAGAGACGCCACATTGTGTTGCCAAAACAAGTGGAAGAAGAAGAATTGTTTGGAGACACATGTCGCCAGTGTTGTGTTTATGTGCTGCAACAAAGGTTTTGTTTACATTTCCCGCTATGAGAGTGCAGCTGGACTCCCATGCGCACGCAGCAGAAATGCTTTTGTTAGGAACTTTTTTTTTCACCCGGGAGCTTTTCGCATCTGGAAATGGTGAAATGGTGAAATCCGGATTTGCCGCTCGTCTCCTTTTAAAACACACGCAGCTCCAGTTCATGTTGATTGTCCTGTCTCTACAGATTTAGTAAGCGATCAGTGCTCTTTGTTTGTTTATTCAGATGGCAAAGTTAGCTCGTATCATCAGCAGTACTCTTTCAGTGTTTAAAGACAGACCTTAGTCAAAGTGATTAGAACTGTTACTGAGTTTACAGTACGTTAATATCACTACAATATTATAGACTGAAAGATCTGCTTTAAATGCTGCTCTCCGAGTGTAAACCTGTAAACACAGCAGTTAAACAATTACTTTCGTGTAGAATTTTCGGCGCGTTTTGTGACATGCACACACTGCTTTCTGACGCTACCTACCGAGTGCATCTGAGTTACCGAGAAATGCAGAGGGTTTTTTATTTCTACCTAACGCTGTGCTGTATTAAACGCTCCATTAAAACCACTCTCTTAGCCATTTCTCACATCTCGTTTGTCACGGGGGACATGCAGGAAATGTTACTGGATTAAATTGTAAGTGCCAAACTGCCGTTAAAAGTCGAAAAATTAATAATTTGGCAAATAATTGGATGACTGATGTCACTGTGAACAGTCACTGTCTTTCTCTCCCTGCGTCAGTGTTAGTGTGTTGCCTGTTTGAAAATCAGCGCGTACCCAAATGTAAACTGCCATTTTTATGCAAAACCTTCCCTCTTTCCCTCCCCTGACACTCCCACCTAAACAGAGCTGGACACACCCACTTTCCTGAGCTTTTCCAAACTGTAGGTTTGATAACACCCTGCTGAGACAGGGGGGTTTCATGGCCCTTTAAGACATGTGGAGTATGCCGATTTTAGTCACATTATTGAAGTGCAGTACAGAAATGTGAACACCTTAATCAAGCTACCACCATGTAGGATATTCACCGTATTTTGTGCAATGATAGTCTGTACACACGCAGCTGTTTTACACTATTTTCTGCACCTACCGAGTCAGTGAAGGACCACAGACACCTGCATTGCGAAATGTGGAGTTTTTTTTTTCCCCACACGCCATGCTGTATCAAATTCCATTGAAACAACTCTCTTCCAGCAGTTCATACTTGCATCCAATATCTCGTTTTTCACGGCGCCATGCATGAAATGTTCCTGAATGAAAGTGAAAGTGACAAACTGCAATTAAGGTGGACAAATTAAAAATGAAACACCTGAAGGAAATGTAGATAGTGCGGTGAAGCAATGACATTAGTCAAATTATGTTCTGTAAAAATTAAAACGTGATCATGAAATGAACATTAAAAAAGCACATCATGTAAACGCCTCATTCATATCATTGTCTTATACAGATTATTGCAAATAATTTGATTACCGATGTCCATGTAAATGTAGTCACTGAAAGAAAGACTGACTTTTGAGGGCACTTCTGTCAGCTGGTATGAACACGGAATATAAGCAATTTAAGAGCATTAAAATAATCTCAAATGAATTGATTCAGCATAATTCGGTAGACTGCAGGTGGCATGAGCTCACTATACTCTCTGGTGAGAAAGAGAGGGCAGTATAATGGTTTGCTTATTCAGAGGTTTGGACGGATAAAAAAAAAGATAGTGTCTCACTTGTTCAGATGTGATTACTGATTAAACAAACTGCCCCTTTATGCAGGCTCTGAGCGAGAGGGTGGAGGTGGAAATGAAACAAGAAAGAACGAGACACAAAGAAAGCGGGAAACAGAACAAATCTTCTGAGTCAGCGAAGTTGAGCTATTCAGTTGGACCAGCGCCACCTTCTGGCCCAAAGACAAGCTCGGTGAGTGTATTTTCCTACTTTTCTGTTTCTTTAACCTTCTCGCCATGGGCTGCAGTCTGATTGAGAGGAATGCCAGTCATGCAAGGCTCCAGACACACACACAATTCATCTTAACACCCCGCAGGTCTCCACATGTTTGCATAAACACACGCATTGGAAAAGAGTCACAGTCGGGAGAGTTTGATTAAGCGCTGTGAGTGCGTTACACATATATAACACAAAAGACCTGTGTGTGTGTGTACGTCTGGAGCGCTGTGTGTGTCAGCCATTCCTCTTCGTCAGACTCATGGTCATGACTGTGTGAGCTCTGTGTATTTGTGTGTATGTTTAGTTTTGCATGTTTTCGCTCACCGCCGAGTTCCCGCATTACACCAGGAGCGTGAGCTTTTACTATAAAGGCACATTGTGAGAGGTGGTGGAGTCATAAGTGTGGCCCTCGGGTGCTGTTTTCGGTTTGGGTGCAGACTTTGACCCTGAGCTTAATTATTCGTGGGTTGGGGGGTGGAAGAGGTCACTGAAAATTTGTATTTGAATGAAATGTGATAGACAGGGATACGTGCAGGACGTGGTTGGGTGCAGGGTTATTATAGATAACTACATTTAAATGATAAAAACATGTTGGGTTTTATTGCAATAAAATAAACTTTAATGGCAATATAATTAAATATACACTACCTGACAAAAGTCTTGTTCAAGTTGACTTCTAGTTGATCGTTTGGTATCAGAAGTGACCTGTATGAAAGGCAAAGACCTCTAGATTATGCTTATTTTGCCAAAATATAATATGTTCATCTCTTGATTTTTAATTATTTAATCATGACAGTACAGGTCTGACTTTGCTTAGACAAAATTCTTGTAACTTAACAGAAATAATGTACAGTATAGAATATAAAGTCATTGTGCAGTGGAAAAATGAGCTTGGACGACTGCATCCATACATCTCTGCAATGACTGAAATAACTAATTAATAAAGTCATCTGAATGGCAAAGAAAGCATTCTTGCAGGACTCCCAGAGTTCATCAAGTTTCTTTGGTTTCATCTTCAATGCCTCCTCCTTCATCTTACACCAGACATGTTCAATAATGTTCAGGTCTGGTGACTGGGCTGGCCAATCTATAGCTGTGTCCCAAATGACACACTATACACTATGCACTTATGCACTATGTTCTTATGCACTTACACACTCAACAGCATAGTGTATGTATGTAGTGCTGTCCCAAATGGAACACTAATGGCTTTTTTACTAAGCGGACGTTCAAACCGTTTCCCTGATGACGTTTGACGGTTGCCAAATTAAAGAAATAAATGACCAAAATTCCTACTAATACCTGGCATGACTATAACCGCATTCACCATCGGGAGGCGCTATAGTCACTCTTGTTGGAGAAATTTGCTTTCACAGTCCAAAATAAATAAAGTTATCCAACATGTGCGCACGATAGCTCCGCCCCTTCCGTTACGTGCACGAAGCTCCGGTCGTTGAGTGCGTGAAGTGTCCATCATTACACACTTCATATTAGCGGTGGAATGAGTGCATCATCCGGGTAATTAAAGTGCACTTATTATTGTTACAGTTTTCAGTGTGAACGCACTTATTACACTATTTATACTACAAAATGGCATAGAAAAGTGCACAAGTATGCCATTTGGGACGCAGCTCTTGTAATGTAATGGGCAGCACAATTGTCTTGATATCTCAGGCTGTTGATATTGCCATCCACTCTGCAGATCTCTCGCATGCCGCCATACTCAAAGTAACCCCAAATTATTATTTTTTCCTTGACTTATTTCTCAGAGAATCTTGGGTCCATGCGGGTTCCAATAGGTCTTTTGCAGTATTTGTGTTGATTCACTGGAAAAATCTACCTTCTACCACTTTTCCAAGTTATCAACTAGATATCAAGTTATTATTTGTTGCTCTTACAACTGGGTTTGACAACAAGACTTTTGTCTGGTTCTGTATGTTTTATTTCAGATAGTTGCAAATAAATGTTTAAATTTTCATTTTATGACACCTTGAAGTCATATTTAATTTCAATATATAGATATAACAAATATATATAAAAATTCTATCAAATTACTAAAACTTTAAATAATACTATTATACTTTACATATTATCATTCATTCATTCATTTTCTTTTTGGCTTAGTCCATTTATTAATCTGGGGTCGCCACAGCGGAATGAACCGCCAACTTATCCAGCATATGTTTTACGCAGCGGATGCCCTTCCAGCTGAAACCCATCTCAGGGAAACATCCATACACACTCATTCACACTTATACATTACGGACAATTTAGCTCAACCCATTCACCTATACCGCATATCTTTGGACTTGTGGGGAAAACCCACGCAACCACGGCAGCCGAGGCTCGAACCAGTGACTTTTTGCTGTGAGGCGATCGTGCTACCACCGTGGCACCCAGAATATTATTAATAACAATAAAATAATATTTGATACTAAAATAACACTGGATTGACAATGAATAACAATGAATGCTCTTGTTTCAGTTTGCCACACTGATGATTTGTTTTATTAATATTATGATTTTTTAAGTGGGTGGATGACATGGCAATCCTTTATTTTCTTTCTCCATCAGATATTAAATTATTTGAAAATACATTCAAAATGCCATTTTTACATGCAATGGACTGAATTAAACCTTTATTTCACAAGTATTCACTTTAATTTTTGAGGGAAATAAAATATATCAGTTTGCATAAATCTTTATAACAAAACTGCTTTGCAGCTTATTAATATTTAATAAACATAAATGGGAAATGACCTCTGAATGACCCCGGTATTTTCTGAAAATTTCTTTCTTTCTTTCTTTCTTTCTTTCTTTCTTTCTTTCT
>CAIGQQ010032164.1:9307505-9333450 GCA_903798035.1 Danio albolineatus
TGTGTGTGTGTGTGTGTGTGTGTGTGTGTGTGTGTGTGTGTGTGTGTGTGTGTGTGTGTGTGTGTGTGTGTGTGTGTGTGTGTGTGTGTGTGTGTGTGTGTGTTTGTGTGTTAGTGAAACAGATCTGCACTGGTGAGGGGGCTGAAGGATGACCTCATCAGGAAAGGAAACTTTCCCACAGTCTCTACACAAAGCCTGCTGTCAAAAGGTGAACTGAAAGAGAAAGAGAAGAAATTTAACACACTGGATAAAAAAGGCTTAATCTCAATATACAACCTCTTTCTTTCTCTTTCACTCTAAAAAAAAGACATTTAGGCTCAAATATAAAATAGTGGATCTCAGATTTGTTCAGATTCTTAAGTCGAGGCTGAGGTGCCATTTTGTCTTTGCTAGAATGATAATGGGGATCATCAGTTTATCGTGCAAACAAATATCATTATTACTATGAATGGATAATATGTCACATGTCTTTCTTAAATTCCCTTGATACGTTTCATTCCATGCTAGCTAGAACACATAAATGTGTCTGGGCCTTGAGCTTTGAGTTTTTATAGTGGGGGAAATAAGTATTGAACACGTCACCATTTTTCTCAGGAAACATATTTCTAAAGGTGCTGGTGACTTGAAATTTTCACCAGATGTTGATAACAACCAAAGAAATACATGTAGGAAAAGAAAACAAATCTAATTAGTTTACAAATGAACAAATGTTAAATAAAATGAAAGGATACAGGAAAAGAGTATTGAACACATGAAATGGTGTTAATAAAAGGCAGTGAAACCTCAGACAGCAGCTCAAAAGCTGATGGCAGTTTGAAGACGACTCTCATGTGGAGAATGAAGTCACATAGATTGCTCAGGTGATTTTTTTTTTCACAAACTTCAACTGAGTATAAAAATCTTGATGGATCCATGGGTCTCTCTTGTCTGTCAAATCTGATCAAGTCTAGGTGATTTTTCTTTTTCTGAAACCTTTTGAAAGTTTCCCTGGTTGTGTTTTGGATCATTGTCTTGCTGAAATGTCCACTCAGGTTTCATCTTCCTCATCCTGTTAATGTAGATGTTGGACTAAAGCAGCTAACATTAATTTACAATGACAAAGGGCAGAGGGCTGCTGAAGAACTGCTGTCTGGGCTTTCACTGCCTTTCCACACCTCCCTTTCGTCAAATGTTTAATACTTTTTTTCCCTGGGTCATTTTATTTTATTACACATAACTTAATTTGTAAACTAATGAGATTGTTTTCTTTTCATATATGCATTTCTTTTGTTGTTATCAACATCTAGTGAAAATGTAATTAAGCACCAAAAGATGTCAAAAATTATTAAAACATATATCGCTGTCAAAAAACATTTGCAAAATATTGAGCCTCAGAACTTTGCTAATAAACATGAGTATGATAGATATTGATTAGCATGACAAATTATACCTTTTTTATGCTACCCAAATACATTTACGCTAGTAAATTTATGCTAATGAAATATAAAATGCTAATATGAACTATACTATACTAATATTATACTATAATAGAACTATAAAAGTATAAAATGCATGTTGTTTTATTGTCAGAATTATTAGACCTCCTGTGAAATTTCTAATACTTTTGAAATTTTAACCAAGGAATGATGGACAGAGCAAGAAAGTTTTCATGTATTATAAATATAAATAAGTCTTGGTTCTATTAGTTTGGCTAAAAATCAGTCATGATTAAAAAAAGAAGTCAGTATTGTCAGCCCCCTTTTATAGATTTTTTTTTTACTTGCCCATTATCTTTTTTTCTTTACCACTATTGTGCAGTGATTTGGCTGAATGACCTAACTTGCCTAGCTAACCTAATTAACTAGTTAAACCTTTAATTTCCTCTTGATCACACTTTACAATAAGGTTCATTAATGTTAATTAATGCATTTACTAACATGAACAAACAATGAAAAATACATTTACTACAGTATTTGTCCATGTTAGTTAATGTTAGTTAATGATAATACAGTTGTTCATTGTTAGTTCATGTTAACTCATGGTGCTAGCTAATGTTAACAAGCATGGAGTTGTGGATGTTAATAATGCATCAGTAAATGTTCAGTTATGATTAATAAATACTGTACTAGTGTTGTTCATGATTAGTTCATGCTAGTAAATGCATTAACTAATGAACCTTATTGTAAAGTGTTACCTTACTTTTTAAACTGAATACTAGCGTCCTTTAGATATAGACGTAGTATCTTGTCTAATGGTGATCTGAAAGAGAAGAATCAAACAGGGTTTGCCAAAAAAAAGAAAGAAAAAAATCTAAAAATGACATCTCAGCTCAAATATTTAGCAGGGAATAAATAGTTCTCAAACTTGTTCCAGAAGAGCTTCTTGAGGCAGTCATCAGTTTATCGTGCAAACAAATATTTTCTTAATGACTGTGGATGGATAATACATGACACGTGTCTTTCTTAAATGCTCTTGACATGTTTAATTCAGCGCTGGAATGTAAACGTGTCGTAGGCGTTGCTGATTAGCCAAGGCATGCGATATGAACGCACGGGTGATAATTACAGTTGGCGGCCAAGAGCACGAGCTGCGCCTCCGCGACACCAACACTGGACCGTTGATGTTTTGCTATTAAACTGGCGAGTGTTTTTGTCTGGCTCGCAGATTGCAGCGGTTTCTAAATGAACCAAATGAGCGTCTTTCCTGGAAATGGTGTTTTATGCCTTTGCACTACACAGCCCCCTCATGCAGTGTATGACAGGGCCACATTCTTGGAGCTCCTCTCAGACTGGCCGCAGATTGCAGAAAAGTCATAAATGTGTGTGAACATTACCATATGAAATATGAACATGCTTGATGGCATATTGGATGAGAGATTCTGGTAAAGTCTAATATTGTTTTGGACTAAGGAGAAGATGCTCGAAGAGATTAAAGCAGGGTAAGCAGATTTCTCAGTGAATTATGAGACAGCCAGGATATAAATATGTTTCATTTGTTAATTTAATTAGTCATGGACAGGGCCAGATACAATCTGTGGACTTTTTTTCGCTATTTCAGCACAGAAAAACAAACAAACAACAATCTGTAGATTTCTGCAGAATGTTTTTGAGAGTATAAGAAATAAAAACTTAATGAGTATACTGTCAAAAATGTTTGACTCTTACTTACGGTTAAAAAAAACTCAATCATTTAGAACACTTGTTTGGTACACAACGCCATAGGCTTCTCATTTAATACATCTTCTAATAGGCATTACAATAGAAAAGTAAAGTCTTTGAAAATGATGATGTCATGTGTGTGCAAAGTATGTGCAATCCAGAAACAACTAAATCTAATTTCATGCTGGATAAAAACATGCTGGATAAGTTGGCGGATGATTCTGCTGTGGCGACCCTGGATTAATAAAGGGACTAAGCCGAAAAGAAAATGAATGAATGAATGAATTGCTATAATTAAAGTGTTGCATGTTCCAACCACAGCCAGACATGGATGGCAAGTAACATGTTAGTATAGGGCCCCTTCTGTGAGATCACCTTTACAATTCTTGCCTCCATTAAACTTTTTTGGATAGTTTCTACTTAAATTTGTTTGCAGAATGTCAGAATAGCCTCCCAGAGCTGCTGTTTTGATGCTAAATGCCTCACATCCTCATAGATCCTTTGAAAATATTCCAAAGGTTCTTAACATGGTTGGGGTCAGAAGAGGATGGTGGCCACACCATGAGTTTCTCTCTTTTTATGTCCATAACAGACAATGCAGAACATGTATACAGTACAGGCAGATTAAGGGCTGGAAATGTATATTGAAATCCCCTTCCTTGAGTGAAAACTGAACAGCACATTTTTCCACATCATGGTTTCCGCTACATTCATTCTTCCATGGTGGGGCGCCACACCAAAATGAATTCCCTCCACGGCTACATTACAGCTTATCATTTAAAACATACAGTCATTGTTTTTTGTTTTTTTAATAGCAGTTTCTGTAATCGTAGTAGTGCTGTGCGTTATTTGTTTAGCCCTTTCAGGTGACATTCTGACTGACTGACCAAATGACAGGTGCGTGAGGCCAGCAAATGCTTTCAGTTATGATGAACACAGTTTCCATAATTATATTTTATAGATAAAGGTCTATGGTTCTGCGCACAATGACTTTATCTTGCTGGAGTTTATAGCCGTTTCACTTTACTTCAGGACGCATCGATGTCTTTCTGTGGGTCTAGTGGAGACATTCATAAATATTCCCAGAAAATCTAATAAATGTTGGAGACATCCTCGTTACATGAATTAACTAAATCACATTTCAGCAGCGTTAATTTAAGAGTGCACAAGAAAATCTGTGCTTGAACAATGTATATTTAAGGGGGTGTGCAAGAAGTTTTGTGCACGAACAGGAAATTGCCGTGCAAGCAAAGAGATTCACATGCTCGTATTAAATGAATGCAATCTCAACTTGTAATACTGCGCTAATTACATTTGTCATTGAAATAACACCATAGGTAGTTGGAAGATCTGTGTAAAAGGCCTGCCACCCCAGCTGGAAAAAATCCAGAGCAAACTTTATATGCCACAGTAAAGGCTTACCAAATTCAAACGTTATTAGGTTGTCCTTTTTCATGTATACTGGATATCCACCAGTGACCTGATTATAGCTCTTAAACTAGAAAAAACAAACAGATTTTCATGATATGTCCACTTTAAGGAATTATGAGCTGCAGGTTTTATCATACAGTGCGCCAGTTGCATTACTTCACTCCAATTCCTAACTCACATGGCCTTAATAATATCACATATTATATAGGTATATAATTAAACAGTTTTGGATGCACTGCTGGTTTTCTTTGGAATTAAAGCTTTTATTAGGCCACTTCAGTGTTGTTAGTGCTGTACTCTACCGAGTGAGCTACAGACTGTGGTCTATGAAGGTTTCAGGGTGATCTTGCTGAATTACCAGCATGCAGGTATAGCTGACTATATACTACAGTATATCACTATATATACAATACTGTGAAGCAGCAGGCTGGTTCTGAAGCTTCTAGCTGTTTGACGAGCTAATCTGCTTGTTAGAGCCAAAACTGAATATCGTGCGATTGTGAGTCACCTCTAAGCCCTAAAGCTACTTAATACAATTAATCACATGCCAGTTAACTAGCCCAAGCTATTGGGCTGTCTTTTCACTGTTTGCCACTACTGGATAATATGTTAAGAAAATTCTGAAAATTGTAATGACAGAGCTAAACCACAATAGGAGCAAAAAATTCCATAAATAGATGATTAAAAAAAATCTAAAATCAAAATTGTTTTTTAAAAATAAAACAATTATATATTGTAAATAAATAAACCATTCGAAAGCATGTAACTTAACGTCAGAATAGAACAACTATATTTAATATGTTATAAAGTTATAACTATATAACATAATTTAAAGGGCACCTTTGATGGAAAATCTACTTTTTAAGCTGTTTGGACAGCCATATGTATAGGTATAGTGTATAGACGGTCATTTTGGGCTGATATAAACACACCCAGTCCTTTTTTTTCAATTTAACAACATAAAAACGGTGGACCAATCGGAGCAGTTTTGAGATCGACCGCAACTTTACGTAGGAGTGCGGTCCCCCCGCCCACCCATATTGATTGACAGGCGCGCGTTACCATATTCTAAGTTTATTGTTTCACGTCTGCCATTTTCTTAGTGTGAGTCGAAGCGATGCCACCAAAGGAACACCCTTGCGCTGTTTTTGAATGCAAGGCTCAACACAAGAGCTTTCATCATCTTCCTGGAAATGAGCAACAGAGGTGTACTCAAGTGCGCTGAATCGGGCTCAGGCACGGTACTGTTGGCCGGCCCTGGCCCGGTTGGAAGAGCCCGGTTCACTTGGGCTTTGGCGCGGTACGCTTCTAGTGATAGTGCAAAGCGCGCCTAAGCCCCAAACTGAAGAGGAGACGTGACTTTTGGGGACTGTTTCATATGGATTTATTAATCATTCTTACTGTTTAATGAACGCAAATTGTCGTAAATTATTAAACCTTCTAATTCCTGCAGCACAAGGACTTTATGATTGTTTATAGAGCGTCAGCAGTGGCTGATCTGTTCGGCAGAATATTGATTGTGTGTCACTGCATATCAAACCACTAAAACCATATAATGATATAAAGAAATCTCCACTGAAATCTCCGAGAGCGCTTCTCTTACACTGAACAGCGCATCAGATGACGTAAGCGTGCTCAGGCCTGAATGCAATAAGACCGCGGGCCGTCGGGGGAGACGAAAGGGGAGACTAGCGTGCTTTTGCCCGGTTAAAGGGAACTGTACATAGTGTGAGTACGCCCTTAAGTGGCTAAGTTTTATCTTTAACGATCAGGTGCCTGCAAACGTACCTAAACTGTCGTATGTTTGCGCTAACCATTTTAGCGCAGACTGCTTTGAGAATGCGGGACAATTCCACTCGGGATTCGTGAGTAAATTGTTTTTTAAAAAAGGATCAGTTCCAACAATCTGCGATCCTTTTTGCATATAAATCATACCAATGCAGTGTTTATCTTAGTGGATATCTTTATGTCTTGTCTGGATTTGTTTGTAGAACTCTGATTTGCCGAACTTTATCAAACGCATTATGGATGATGCATGCATCGTTACATAGCGGCTGTAAAACTGTACAAAGACATAAATGATTTTGTAACTACAACTCTGACACATTCTGGCTCATTTGGATTATTGATTCCTCAACAGTCGTCTCTGCTTGTTCTGGGTCCGAGTCCGGGTCGTACACGTACGGCTGAATGCTTCTCTCTGTCTGCCTGTGTTGCCGTTTACATGTGAAGCAACACACTCCTAAAACAGCGACCTGTGTACACGCCCCCAAAATATCACTTTTTAACACATTATAATAAAGCAATCTGAATTGTGTTTTGATCTGAACCTACACTGGCACACTCAGAACAACCATAGTAGTGATATAAAATCTTAAAAAAGGATTAATGTATGTGCCCTTTAAAATGTATTAGTCTTAACCAGCTGTCATTTTCTCTAAAAGTGTTCTATTAATTAATAATTTTATATATATTAAATAAATAAATATATATAAAATTATTTTATGAATAAATCCAGTAAGTTGACATTCCTGTATTGGAAGTAAAAATCTTTACATAGAATCTGTTTGAAATCAACTTTAAATGTTTAAACATTAAAATTAATTAACATTAAAATGTTTTATTTTGGACTTTTTGGTATCTTTAGTAATTTAATTTACTATTTATTTTTAATATTATCAGCCATTCTTACTCATCTAAATCCTGAAAAATAATGAAATTTATCTAAAATTCATTAAGATTCTACCAAAATTACTGCTACTTTGAGGTGAAAATGTATTAAACTTTTATTTTTATGGGGTGGATTTTGGTCAGAGACACTTATTTTTGTGTGTGTTGATATTATATGGCTCTTTCACAGAGCAGCTTTGCTGACTGGACTCCATGATTTCATTCACGTTATCCACGGAAACAATAAAGCTTGTATAACTACTTTCAGATGTTTGTCAAAAGAGAAACAAGCTTGTTAAATTCTGATTCTGATTACAGCTAAATCTTTTCTTTATTTTCAACATCGTTCTGCTTTGAAAAGCACTCCAGGAACTCCCAAAGCATACGTTCACATCAGAAGAGCATGAGTCTGCATTTTTTGGCCCTCATGTTGACCTGGGCCTTTGGGTGTTAAGATGTCCCGAGGCGTTGCCTTTGAAGTGAACCGTCTGCACCCGCACGTGCCCGATTTTTTAGAACATTCCCTTCTCTCTCTCCCTCTTTCTCTCGTGACAATGAGCTCAGTGATTTCTCCAGTGCTCATTCAGAAGCAGGACTGCTGTTCGCCTCATATCCTCTTTCATTTGTAGCCTACGTGCTGCAAAGCACATCCTCAGTGCACTTTTGTGATCTGCTTGCTCATTTCATTGTCCTACGATTGACTGATGTTTGAGATTCACACATACACGTTCACAGAGAATTAATGAAGCTGTAGATGGAGGCGGGCAGGGTGATCGCACTCACTTCAGCCAAAAAGAGGCCGGCAGAGTCATTTCATGACATCAGCATCTCTACAATGCACTTAATGAGGGTCTCTCTGTCTTTGTGTGTGTGATTTGGATGTCTGCTAATACTGGTATTTTTAGACTTTCTTAAAGGGACAGTTTACCCAAAACTGAAACTTCTGTCATCATTTACGCACCCTCAAGTGGTCCCAAACCTGTTTGACTTTCTATAATTTTTTTTTTTTTTACATGTAAAAAGAATTTTGAAACCGGTAACTATTGACTTTTAAGAATATTGGACTTTTCTACTATTCTACTACTTTCTTTAAAATATCCTAATTTTTGTTCAACATAAAAAAGAAACTCATTAAGGTTTACAACCACTTAAGGGTGAGTAAATAATGAGCTAATTAGATTTTTTTGTGTGAATGAATAGGTTATTGACGACACGGTGGTGCAGTAGGTAGTGCTGTCGCCTCACAGCAAGAAGGTCGCTGGTTCGAGTCTTGGCTGGGTCAGTTGGCATTTCTGTGTGGAGTTTGCATGTTCTCCCTGTGGTTGCGTGGTTTTCCTCCGGGTGCTCCGGTTTCCCCCACAGTCCAAAGATATGCGGTGCAGGTGAATTGGGTAAGCTAAATTGTCCGTAGTGTGTGTGTGTGTGTGTGAATGAGAATGTATGGATGTTTCTCAGAGATGGGTTGTAGCTGGAAGGGCATCCGCTGCGTAAAACAAATGCTGGATAAGTTGGCTGTTCATTCCGCTGTGGCGACCCTGGATTAATAAAGGGACTAAGCCGACAAGAAAATGAATGAATGAATGAAAAGGTTATTGAATTTATTTGTAAATATGTTGTACTATTCTCTGAAGTCTGATAACGTTGTTAAGATTTTTAGATCACAACACGTAATTTAGAAGTGATTAAGACAATTTTCTGTCCAGTGTTAACCCCCTCATTGGAACACAACGAGTTATGAATAGGTTTGAATTGGTATGGAAGATTCCAGATTACAATAACTGATATCATTGGCATGACTTTAATCTTGCCAGAAATAGTAGGTCATCCATGGTATTTCTCGCCTACTGTTTTTTTGAATACTATAAATTCGGATATACTACACGGCTCACCTATTTTTGTCATTTTACAATGGGGATGTATTTGATTTCAATTCGAATTAATTCAACTTTATTTGTATAGTTCTTTTTCACAGTATTTATTGTTTCAAAGCAGCTTTACAAAAGATGCACATTATTGTATTGCAGTCAAAATCAGAAAAGCTATTTGTTACCATAACTTTATTAGTTGCTAACTACTAGCTACTAACTAACTAATTAACTGACTAATAGCTTTTATCAGTTATTATGCAGTGGGTAGAAAATATTCAGCCTTTGTTATATTGCGGCCATTTGCTAAAATTCTAAAAGTAAAATTTGAAAACACAGTATCTAGACCCTTTGATCAGTATTTAGTATTTTAATACAGCCATGAGTATTTTTGGGAAAGATGCAACAAGTTTTACACACCTGGATTTAGGGATCCTCTGCTATTCTTCCTTGCAGATCCACTCCAGTTTTGTCAGGTTGTATGGTAAACGTTGGTGCACAGCTGTTTTTTCAGATCTCTCCAGAGATGCTCAATTGTGTTTAATTCAGGACTCTTGCTGGGCCATTGAAGAACAGTCACTAATTCTTTTGAAACAACTCTTTCGTTATTTTAGCTGTGTGCTTCGTGTCATGATCTTGTTGGAAGGTAAACCTTGTCCCCAGTCTGAGGTCCCGAGCACTCTGAAGAAGGTTTTTATCCAGGATATCCCTGTACTTGGCTGCATTCATCTTTCCCTCTATTGCAACCAGCCGTCCTGTCCCTACAGCTGAAAAACACCCCCACAGCATGATGCTGCCACAACCATGCTTCACTGTTGGGACTGTATTAGACAGGTGATGAGCAAGGTCTGGTTTTCTCCACACATACCGCTTAGAATTAAGGCCAAAACATTCTATCTTGATCTCATCAGACTGAATATTTAGGTGTTATTTAGCAAACTCCATGCAATGATCTTTAGGTTGTTCTTTACCTCTCTCACCGAGGCTCTTCTCCCCCAATAGCTTTAGTAGGGGTTCTGGTCATCCCAAATGTATTCCATTTAAGGATTATGGAGGCCACAGCCATATCACCCTGCTGCCCAAGACTGGTTACTCACTGAAGCTAAGCAGGGCTGTGGATGGGAGAACAACATTTTTGAAGTAACTTACTTAACACTGGTTGGGTGTTTTTTTTAGGGTGTAAGGCAACCATAAAAGTGTTGATTTTTCTGTACAAACTGTAACATAATTCTGCACTGGGTAGATTACACATTTGTTATTGTGGTCAGGCAGAGCTCTGCATAGATTTGACCAGATCCTGTTATAGTGCTAAATTACATTACGTCACATGTTTGTTTGTCTATAATAGAGATCTGTAATTGCATTACTGGATTGGTGTGAGGATAACTTGGCAATAGATTTAGAGCTAAATGACAGTGTAATCATTATTTTGTCCTGATTGATTTAAAGCTGATGAACATCTTATCTGGCCCTCAGTGCTTGTCCAATATTGGCCCTCGATCCAGAGCAGCTGGGAGTTCTGACCCAAATTCCTCCTGAACATAGAAACCAGTGAATCAGCCAGTGAAAGAGACAAGCAGCGATGAGGAGATCAGGGAGAGAGAGAAAGAGAGATATGTGCATGAGATACAGATTGTGTTTAAATACCTTAAGGTTGCCATATTTTCACAGGCCAATATAAATGAAAAAGTTTAAACCCATCCACTGAAAAATCCGGCACAGGATTTATTTTGCACTATTAGTAGTCGACTTTTACCCAGTTGTGTAAATTTGGCATAAAGAAAAAAAAAGTAGGCTATCAGTGCCATTGTGAGAAGGGTGTGGCTGCAGATTGGGTGCACATACAAGCTGAGACCACATGCAATACTATTTATTGTGCACACCTAACTTCCACACCTGTTACTCATCAAAGTAACAACACTAGCTTTAATAAGTGCATGTGTCTGAGACTGCTCAGCTTGAAGGGAACTTGGAGGAAACAAGATCACGACACCAACCACCTTTATGGCTGTTATTGTTTACGGATTACCCAATATCATTCTCTGAATATTGCATACACTCTCATTCATACACATACACTACAGCCAATTTAGCTTACCCTATTCATCTATAGCACGTGTCTTTGGACTGTGGGGAAAACCGGAGCACCAGAAGGAAACCCACGCGAACATGGGGAAAACATGTAGACTCCACAAAGAAACGACAACTGACCCAGCTGAGGCTTGAACCAGGGATCTTCTTGCTGTAAGGGGACAGCGATACGCACTGTGTCACCGCACAGCCCGATTCTATAGTCTTTGATTCAAAATCTAGTGCATCATGGGATTATTTGGATCCAAAGAACGTATATAACTCCATTGGAATGAATGGAATCTGACTACATTTGCTTCACCTTTGCTCGTAATTGCTCAAGAACAGTTTATATTTATGAATCCAGAATAGCTCACATAAACATTCACTTTAAGATGAAAAGATCTAAAATGATCCAGCCATGCAAACATTTAAATGTAAAAAATAAATCAATGAACATAAAAAATATAATAGAGTTTTTTTAAACAAACAAATGATGCATATTTTGATAGTATTAAAGCATTTGCAAAGGTTTGTTCCCTTACTATAAACTTAAAGTAGGTGATTACTGAGCTGCCTAAAAGCTAACCAGTTGGCATAATATCTTTCAAATACAATCCCTCCCCTGCCATACAAAGCCACGCCTCCTGATCCCATTAACGCACTCATTAAAGATGACAGAGACCCACTAGATCATGTCATTCGCCAGTTAGAAAACCATAGTAGGTATGGGACAATAAACATTTTTAAGGTATACCACAGTTTGGAAAAGTCAAGGTTTTAAAACCGCCATAATTTTCCGCTATACCGTTCCTAAGGTATGTGTAAGATAATTTTATTTAGATTTTTTTGTTTGTTTTTTAGGACAACAGTATCTTCAGAAAAAAAAAAATCCAAAGATGCTGTTTTAAATCTGTGTTTTCGAAGCTAAAGAAGCCCGCAGAAGTCTATAATTTATTTTTATTATCTAGCCTGACATGTTTACTGTTCCAAAATATTATGAATCTTTCAAAAAATAAAATATGTTGTTTTTAAAAGGGGTAAACGTTTTTGTTTTTTATCCAGACATTTAAAAATAATATATTTTTGAGCAGTAATCACAATCCTGTGAAACCGTGATATTTTTATCCAAGGTTATCATACCGTCAGAATCTTATACCAGCCCATGCCTGCTTTAGAGTACTTTATAATACTACAATTTCCAGCAAAAAACTATGTTCTATCTAGCACGTTTTCAGTTGTGTAGTTAGCAAGCAAAACTTGTCATAATGTGCAATATTTCATGCATGCAAGGATCGCTGGTCTCTCTCACATGCTTTCCTAAAGCGACTATGCTTACTGCTTTGACTCTGATTCAAAATTGAATCAATGTAAATATAAAACCAACTTCACCTCAGTAAAGCAGGCTGGGCGGTATAGCGCTATTTACTGAAGTGTTGTTGGTAAACTAAACATTCATTCATTTTCTTTTCGGCTTAGTCCCTTTATTAATTTAGGGTCGCCACAGCGGAATGAACCGCCGACTTATCCAGCATTTGTTTTATGCAGCGAATGCCCTTCCAGCTGCAACCCATGTCTGGGGAACATCCATACACACTCATTCACACTCATGCACTAAGGACAATTTAGCCTACCAAATTCACCTATACCACATGTCTTTGGACTTGTAGGGGAAACCGGAGCACCCAGAGGAAACCCACGCAAACACGGGGAGAACATGCAAACTTCACACAGAAATGCCAACTGACCCAGCCGAGGCTTGAACCAGCGACCTTTTTGCTGTGAGGCGTGGTGAGCCGTGGTGTCCGTAAACTAAACAAAAATTGTCCTTTTTTGCTCTCTGTCTCTTGCGGGCAGGTGAATGTACATGCAGGCGCTTATGCGCTCCAATGGCGGATCTGCATGAACGGCTTCAGACTAATCTACATTTGCTGACAGACAGTTTGGGCTACTTATAAGAATTAGGTGAAATGTTGGACTGACAAATTTGAATTGGATGAACATTTTTTAGTCTTATGCCTTACCCAGAATACAAAAATACATATAAACACATTTAGATCATTTACTTTAATCATTACTAGTGGGATGTGAAGAGACTTTCAATCAGCACAACAAAAATGTTTCTGAAGACAATCAATCACCTACTGCACCTTTAATGATGATTTTTGTTAGATGGATGGATGGATGGGCGGACGGACGCCTGGGTGTCCTCCGGGTGCTTCAGTTTCCCCCATAAGTTCAAAGACAGGCACTACAGATGCATTGGGTAAGCTAAATTGTCTGTAGTGTATGAGTGTGAATGTGAGTGTATGGGTGTTTCCCAGTGATGGGTTGCAGCTGGAAGGGCATCCGATGTGTAAAACATATGCTGGATAAGTTGGCGGTTCATTCCACTGTGGCGACCCCTGATTACTAAAGGGACTGAGCTGAAAAAGAAAAAGAATGAATAAAAAATGATTCTCTCGTCCCCGCTCTTCCCTACTGTAGCTACATTAACCTTCAAAATTAAAAGTTCTATAAAAAGCCTCCATATAAAATCTGTTCCACTGCATCTACCACTGCAGAACTGTTCACAGAAAGGTTCTCAGACTAGTTCTTCTATTGATTCCCTGCAACCCCCCTTTACTTTTCACAGTGTAAAAACTCCAGCAGTCAGACACAACATTCATTACACACAGATGACTGGAGCAAGCCATGTATGTTTGTGCGTTGCTGTAAATGTGCTGTAAATGCACAAGCAAAGCCGACTGCCCTCAATAGAGTGCGAACTCGTGACCCCAGAGGTCAGAGGTCGAGACCCCCAAACAGGCCCACGAGAGCTTGCCTTTTAAAAGCGACCTCATCTCACTCGAAAGCCCTCGGCTGGGGGCATTACATCATCCTTTTCCCATCATTATCAGGGTTGTAGAGAGACTGACTCTCTGTGTTCGGGGGTCAGTGGCTGAGAGATGGAGATGTCCAGAAACAGAAAGGGATAAAGAGATAGGATAGAAAAGTGGAGCACAGAGATGCTATTTAAGTGACAAGAAACTCCTCTGTGCAGCCTGTGACCCAGCACACACACATACACACACACACATACGCGCACGCTCCATAGGAACAAAATGGCACTCTTGGTTTAGCCCAACAATGTCAGTGACACTCTAGTACCGGCTTATGGGTTTTATTGTTAGCGTACAATCCTCTTGGCATTGTGCTTAACAATGCCCTCAGTTAATGGGCAGTCTAACCTACTTGCATTGTCTCTAATTGGTCTCTCTGGAGCAGGAAAAGAGAAAGAGAAGGAGAAGGTTTGGAGAGGGGAAGGAGCCGGGCTGAATCACCGCTTTAGTGCAGAGTCAGGGAACAGATTTGGACAAAAGAGCTTTTGTGGCACCAGAGCCTAGAGTTCAGGAAATGCACCTGGTCCCCCTTCTCCAGCTGATAAGAGCTCTCTCTCTCTCTCTGGCCATTACCTCATCACAGACACACACACATACCAAACGGACAAATTGTGGGTATTCCTGCTTTATGGGGACTTCCCACATGTAATGATTTTCATAGTTTCACTGCAGTACTTTTCAAAATACTGTGTGGTTTATGACCAAATATATTTGCCCACAAAGTCAATATTTATTGACATCATTATACCTGTGGGGACATTTGATGTCCACAATGTGATGAATAGCAGGAGACACACACACACACACACACAAACATCTAACATACATAAGTTGGGTTTTCGTGCTGTATGGGGACTTCTAATAGATGTATGACTTTATACTGTACAGATTGTATTCTGTCCTCAGCCCTAGCTCTGATAACAACAACAATAATAATAATAATAATAATTGCTTACATTTTATATAGCGCTGTTCTGGACACTCAAAGTGCTTTACACATTTTTGAGGGAAATCTCCTCATTGCCACCAGTGTGTAGCATCCACCTGGATGACGCGACGGCAGCCATATTGCGCCAGACCGCACACCACACACCAGCTGATTGGTGGAGAGGAGACAGAGGCTGTTTTTCAATATGCGTTCTACAGTAGTCTTGCGTTCTCGTGTAACGTCATCATCATCCGCCGAAGTTCAGTTCCAATACTCAAGACAGCAAGAACAGAGGACACGTGAAAGTTCCCAGATGACTTCTTGATATCGAGGACGCACCAATGCAGACTTGAGCACCGAACTGCCTAGAAGTCCCAGAAGTCATTGCGACTGGAGGTGGGAAGCGCAGCATTTATATAGATTTATTATTAAAGCTCAGAGATATACTTATTCCCCTCAGGAGTTTCCCTAAATGAGACAATGAAAGTAAACATTACCATAAAAATCTTACTAAAGGCATAAACACATTAAGGATGTTTATTTGCTGAAATTCGTATTAAAATCTGTTTTATTTGTGTTGTGTAGCGTATATTTCTGAAGTCTTTATGCATAACATATATTGTGAAACGGGGATAACAATAAATCGCTGTATGAATGCTGTAATGTTTAAATAATTTTCGGTTAAAGATGCGTGAGGGTCATGTGACCATCAGGAAGAACACAGCATCTCATTTCTCACAGGACGCGTTATCTGTCTTTGCGGTCTCCCGAGTTCGTTCTCCCGATGTGACCTGGCAAGACCGGTCTCCACAAGAATACAAGTCTGTTCTCTGTGTTCTTGGAATTGAGAAACAGTCAGAGTGATGAAGCCAGTTATGAAGGTGATGGTTGGACATGATGGACAGAGGCCAGTGGGCAAATTTGGCCTGGATGCCAGTGTTAAACCCCTTCTCTTTTTTTTGAAGGACATCCTGGGACTTTTATTGACCAGAGAGTAAGGACCTCGGTTTAACATCTTACGGCGCTCACTTAGCAGAATAGAGTCCCCATCAATATACAGTACTGGGGCATTAGGACCCACACAGACCGCAGGTTAAGTGCCCCCTGCTGGTCTCACTAACACCACTTCTGGCAGTAACCTAGCTTTCCCATGTGGACTCCCATCCAGGTACTGACCAGGTGCAGCCCTGCTTGGCTGCAGTGGGCAACCATGTAAGAGTTGCAGAGCTAGCTACCGGCTAAACAAAACCCAAACAGAAAACGTTCTGCAGTTTTACATTTCTAAATACTTCATTCTGTGTGATTTATAAGGGTTTTTTTTTCCTCAGGGAGACCAAAACATGTCCCTATGAAGTAAAAATTTACTGGTTTTACTATACCCGTGAGGACATCCACACAATGATCCATATTGCATACCAGGGAGGCATGCACGCGCACCCACACACACACAGACACGCACACACACAATCAGAAAAATTAAGGATTTTCAAAGGCACCACCATTAACACTAGCATTAACACTAATGTTTAACACATTAACGTTTTATACAGTATGAACGAGTAGTATGAATGGTACTCTGATGTACTACATACGTTATTTTGTCATCATCACATGACCTACACGCGTCAGTTGCGTTACACTTCCATTCATGAATTCTTTTGCGGTGCATCATGGGATAGCATAGCGTCCATCCGATGCGCACTTCAGAATCTCGCCGGAAGTAGTAGGTCATCCGGGTACTTCTCACATTCTAGGTGCGTCCCAAATCGCATACTTATGCACTATTCTACGCCATTTTGTAGTATAGATAGTGTAAGTAGTATGTTCACACTAAAAACTCTAAAAACATTAAGTGCACTTTAATTACCCGGATGATGCACTCATTCCACCGGTAAAATGAAGTGTGTAATGATGGACACTTCACGCTCTCAACAACCGCAGCTTTGCTCACATAGCAGAAGGGGTGAAGCTATCGGGCACACATGGTGGAAAACTTTATTTATTTTGGATTGTGAAAGCAAAATTCTCCTACGAGAGTGATTATAGTGCCTCCTGATGGTGAATGTGGTTATACTCATGGCAGGTATTATTTGGTACTTTGGTCATTTCACTAATTTGGCAACCGTCAAACATCATCAGGGAAATGGTCTGAACTTTCGCTTAGTAAAAAAGGCATTAGTGTTCCGTTTGGGACAGCACTACATACATATACTATGCTGTTGAGTGTGTAAGTGCATAAGTACACAGTGCATAAGTGTGTCATTTGGGACGCAGCTACTGTTTTTCAAATTCTAAGGATTCGGACATACTACTCGGCTTGCATACTGTTGTTAGCGTACTGTATATTGTGGAAGTATGTGTTTGCAGCTATTATTTAGCCATATAATGTAATACCAATATAAAAGTCATCCATCAACAATCAAACCTGTAATATATCCATAAATCAAAGCAATAACTTTCAACGTTCATTAACCAATAATTAAGTAAATATACCGAACTAACTCAAATGGCTCCAGCGTCACGCCATACATGACTTACTCCCTCTCTCTTCCCTTCGGCTTTTTCTACGTCTTCCTCTAATTAGATGTTCCTGGCACGCTCTCTGCCTCTTCCTGTCCATCTTTTTATGGCCATGCCAGATATCCTCTTTTACACTGGCCTACTTTTCTATCTCAGAGAAGCTCTCCTATGGATGGAGTTGGCGCTGAAAGAGGAAAGAGTTCCAGATCAACAAGTGATCTAAACCTCCAGTGGGGCTTTTATGAGGAAAAAAAGAACACGAGGAATTGTGCTGGTGGCATCAATGCTTTTCAGATCTGTACAAAATGTAACAGCAACAGAGTCTGAGGTTCATGTATCAGAAATACTCACACACACACACACACACACACCACTTTCTCTCACACATACTTCTCTCTCTCTCTCTCTCTCTCTCTCTCTCTCTCTCTCTCTCTCTCTCAGTTGAATTCAAGCTGCCATTAGTTTTTTTTTACTGTATTTTACTTTTTATTTAAAATTTTTCAAATATATGTACATATATTAATTTTTTTTTTCAGAACAACCCCTTCACCAAGTAAGTTTTTTTTTAAGTAAAAATGATAATATAAAAACTTTAAAAGGAAATTAAATCAATAAAACAGTACTGCCATCATAAATACTTTTCAGGGCATACATTTGTACATCAAGTTACATCATGTCACATTATAGTTACCTTAGATTACATTGGTGATAGGTTAATTAACCTATAAATGTACATATCTAAACATGTTGTAATATTTTTCCACCTCTTTTTCATTTCCAGACATGCAGTATTTTTTTCTATTAAATAGACCTGTTTAAGTCTCAACTTTGGAGAACCTTCTTCCATCCAATGCACTGTTATCATTTCTTTAAGCAAGCAGTGATAATATACTTAGTACAAATCTTGTTTCTTCATTAAACCTTTCTTTGGACAGCGCTCCCAATAAGCACACAACTGGATCGAGTGGTATTTCTATATCTAATATCTATTTCTTTTTTTCCAAATACCTTGAGTCTTACAGTAGGCCCCGTTTACACTACACTAGTGCGATTTAGTTTTAAAACGGCGTTTTAGCATTAAAACGATCAGCGTCCACACTAGCGTTTCACCCAGCGTTTCTGAACATATCTCCGTCTACAGTACTCCACCAAAAACGTATATCACGTGACCATTCGCGCACTCTGGGCATGCGCGTTCAAGTATAAACAGGAAGCATGTGTTTCGCTTGGCATTTGGTTATTGTTAGTCAAAAAGCGCTGGTTGAACAATGAACGCAATGGCAAAGAAAGCAAGAGAGGTCTTTTTGTGGACAGACGACGAATATATGCAGCTGTTGTAGTAAAAAAGGCAGAGTTTAACTGCACAATGGCGCCTAAAATGGACAACAGTGCAAACAACGCTCTCATTTCTGTGTCCATGTTGTTTACAGTGAAGGCTGGTCTGCTGTGTTCCTGTGGTGTTATAGTCATGTGATAGGGGCTTGACGAATAAGGGAAGGATACGCAATGACCCAAAAATCCCAATCAAGTAGCGAATCTTTGCAGCCATGCCTCCATTTTTTCAGAGGTCTCCGTTTTCCCCCATCCACACTGAGACGGAGCAGCAGCGTTTTAGAATGAAAACGGCCTCTCCAGCGTTTCCAAAACGCTCCGTTTTTGGGACTCAAAAATGCCGGCGTAGTGTGGATGGATGGCGTCACCGTAGCAAAACTTATGCATTTTAAAAAAACAACGCATTAGTGTAAACGGGGCCTTAGGGCTGTACCAAAAAAAATGTGGGTATGATCTCCAATTTGACCACATTTTCTCCAACACAAAACAACATATGGTCCTTTTACATATTTAGAAATTGCGAAAAGAGTATTAAAGTACCTTATTTTTACTTTCGAATCAAATTCTTTCCATAATTGATTATTAATTCCTTAATGACATCCTTCACATAACTCAATCCAGACCTCATCCTCAATTGTGATATTTAGTTTTAGTTCACATTTTCCTTTAACATCATCAGTATTTTGTACATAGTTAGTTACTAATCTTTTGTATTAATGGGAAATGTGTCTTTTAGCTGGAAGTTTTTCTGCATTATTTATAAAGTATTCCTCTATTTTATTTGGTTCTTCCATGACTAAAGCTTTTTTCTTTATGGTTTGTAATGTAATGTCTTATCTGGAATAACCTATACATATCTTTAGATGAAATACTAAATTGTTCTTGGAGTTGTGCGAATAATTTTATTTCTTTCCCAACGAATAACTGATTTATTGTTATAAGCCCATATCTGCCCATATTTGAAAACCACCATCCCACACAACCAAAGCATTTTAACCATTTATAAAATACAGAATATATTTACATAATCACAGTAATAAAATATACAATAAATGAGAAATAAATAATAAAACACACACACACACAAGTTTCTCTCTCTAATGATTTTATACTGTACAAACTGTATATTCTGTCCTGTCAAGGAAACATTTTGCATTATTACATTCTCAAGAGACCTCATTCTGTGTGATCTATGAGCCATTTCCTCATGGGGACCAAATAAATATCCTCACAAGGTCAAAATTTACTGGTATTTCTATACTTGTGGGGACATTTGGTCCTTGCAATGTGATGTATACAAGGCGCACACACACAGTTACTTCCCTTTCAGAATCAGAAGCTACAGGAATGAAGAGAGGCAATGCTCTCTGGTATTTGGACTGTTTTGTAATCATCAGTCACACATGGTTTGTCAAAATAAAAGCCATATTGAACCACATTGTAAAACTATGCTTTCTAATGTTTAGAAACCCAGATAGACATTCCAAGACACCCCAAAAATATGCTAAAACGAGGCCAGAATGGTGATATCAAATCTGAAGTGTGCGTTTAAGGAGTTGCATCACAGATAATCAGTCTTGCTTAATGCATCAGTGTTTGCAAATTTGTACGACATCCACAGTCAGGGTTGGCATGTATGTCTTGCGCTTCTTCCAGATTAATAGTTTAGAGCTCGGCTGTGCAGGGGAAGATGGTAAGGAGAGGCATGTTGTGAGAAATTACATAGAACGCATTATATGTGCTGTGTGTGTGATTTGGGGTAGGTTAAAAGTATATGCCCGATGCTAAAATGAGATTTGCTCTATGAATACTTGCTGTATGTTTATAGCTCAGACTGAGACTTAAATAGCAGGTGAGGTTTTTCCATAGGCAAGCAGGGTGGAGAGATGAAAACAGATAAAAATGGATGTAAACACAAAAAATGGTTCTAGATTGAAAAACAAAAACAAATCTCCATTGGAATATAGAGAGCGTTAGTACAAATTAGAAAGTCAAAGATGGTGAGCAGGGGGAGAAAGAGAGAAAGCAATGCATTGGCACTTTTAAATAGACTTCATGGAACACCAAATCCCTTCCACCAAATCAGCTGATGCCTCATCATTTGCCAAGGGGGGAGGAAAAGACATAAGCAAGCATGAGGTGAAAGATGAGCATAATTGACAGGTCAGAAGCTTCACACTTTCACTATGTAGGAGAACGAGAGCAATCTGGTCATTCAAAAGATTTTGACCCAAGAATAAAAATTATGTTGCCATTTACTCACCTTTCACTTGTCATTAACCTGTTTGAATTCCTTCCGTTGAACAGAAAATAAGATGGAATCTGGTAACCATTGATTTCAATAGTATTTTTTTTCCTATTATGGATTTCAGTGGTTACGTTTCCAACATTCATCAGGTAATCAAGCATTTCAACATGCATGAATACATAAGTAGATGCACTGAAACAGGTTGTAAATAAAGTTTGCAAGCCCATGGTGTGCTCGGGAGCAGAGTTAAAGTCCTCTGAAGTAGGGCTGTGATCATAATCACATGTTATTTCTGTTTCATTCATACTGGAAGCTAGAGGGCACCCTACATATAGATCACTGAAGTGAAGACGTAACATTTCACTGATGCAGAGCAAACAGGACAAAAAATATAGAAATAGATCAAGCACAATAATCCAACGCTTGTGGCAATATCTGGATTATTTCTGTTAAAAACCCAGCTGTTCTGGCTATTTAATAAGCATAAACAGGGCTCGACAAGAAGGACTGCGCAATGGCCTGGGGCCAGCGTTTGAGACGCTTGGGACAGTAGAGAGGATGGTGTCTTGATGCTAAAGTTTAATTTGGCTGCGACTGTTTGTCAATAGCATGTAAATACAGTGTTAGGGTGCTTTCACACCTAGACATTTGTTTGGATCCGGTCTCATTTGCGCAGTTAGCGCGGCCCATTTGGCATATGTGAATTCCGCAATCGCTCCTGGATCTGTGCCAAATCAATCAATCCGAGATCGCCTGAATGATGTGGTCTCGACTTGATTGAAACAAACTCTGGAGCGGATCGATAGGTAGTGAAAAAGCAAAACGATCCACGAACTAACGAACCAGGCTTTATCACAATGTATAATAGTTGTGTAATAGTCATAAATACAGCTATATGAAGAGACAATTATGAGTGGGGCACGGGATGTCATTCCTACCAACAAATGTGCGTTTCACCGGAAAATTGAAAGCATGCTGAAATATTACCAAGTGCTGTTTATCCATTAGGAAAATCGACAGAAATTACCGTCTGATAATTTTTCCATATTTGAATCTTATAAAATTTTGCATTAGGCCTGTTTTGTTCATGTCTGCACTGACACCTTGAAAGAAAGATCAACATTGATCTGCTTCATGATCTGAATGCAGTCTCGGTTCGTCTGATATTTCTCTCTATAATTTAATCCTATAATGCAGAATTCTAGCCAACATTTTTTAATAGATTGATTGTATTAATAGATAGATTTTTACTAAACTTGACAACTGAAATGAGGTTATGTATGAGAAGGTCTCACCTCTAATTTATATTTAGTGACGATGCCTGTAGGTGCACATTTTTGCTATTAAAAAATTATAATAATAAGTAAAGCCGCCACGGTGGCCGAGTGGTTAGCACGTTCGCCTCACAGCAAGAAGGTCGCTGGTTCGATCCCCGGCTAGGCCAGTTGGCATTTCTGTGTGGAGTTTGCATGTTCTCCCCGTGGTTGCGTGGGTTTCCTCCGGGTGCTCCGGTTTCCCCCACAGTCCAAAGACATGCGGTACAGGTGAATTGGGTAAGCTAAATTGTCCATAGTGTATGTGTGTGAATGAGTATGTATGGATGTGTTTCCCAGAGATGGGTTGTGGCTGGAAGGGCATCCGCTGCGTAAAACAAATGCTGGATAAGTTGGCGGTTCATTCCGCTGTGGCGACCCCGGATTAATAAAGGGACTAAGCCGAAAAGAAAATGAATGAATGAATGAATAATAAGTAAAATAATAAATAAATAAAAATAAAATATATATTTATATAGGCCAGTGGAAAAAATCCTTAGCATTAAACTCTTAAAAAGTAAATTTATAATGCAATGCTAGTTGACCTAGCCTTTATCACTGCATTAAATATTATAAAAGGTATGAATTCTTCCACATTTTCTGATATTAAAGCATGCCTGGTCACAAAACGAAGTTATTTCAAACACTCATTGCCCAGATTGATTCTAGGCTATATCGTTATTATTGCGATAATCAATTTTTTTTTCATGGGCAGAGCTTTTTACTGGTATATTGGAAGCAAAGTAAAAATAGTTATTTATTTAATTTTTTTGGGGTGAACTATCTCTTTAATAGCACTATTATTGATCTGCTGTTGTTTAACCTTGCAGTGTTTTGCAATACAAATACACAGTGTTTAGTCGTGCACCCAAACACAATGACAGTGGAAGAGATTTTTCCTATATTGTGATGTGCAGATGGAAAGTGTTGAGTGACTGGCTGTAATCTGTGTGTGTGTGAGACACAGAAGGGCTTTTCACACTGTGCTGAACAGACGTGTCCTTCTCCACTCCTGTTTTAACCCAGCCAAAGGAATGTTTCACACTTGTAAGCACGGGTTAGCACTCGTGTCCAACAAGTGCGAGATACTGTGCTGCAAGTAAGTCTTATTAGACTGAATCAAGTGTATTCTTTCTGTCATGCTTTATTTCAGGATGTTAGATATTGTAAAGTGACATTTGTGTTACAAGAATATCTGTGGCACACCGTGTTCTCTTCCTCCTGATTATTTCTTTGTTTTTAGCTTTTTTAAAGTGCAAAGTCCAACACAGACTTATTGGGAAAATGTGCCCAGGGCTGCATTTTTGAGAACCAAGAAATATGAAGCCCGGGGTACACAATGACTGTATTTTGTGTGTAAAACAAATGCTATGAGACTTTAATGCTGTCTGCTTACCTCTGTATGTATGGCTTTTCCGGTGTAGCTCATCATGAATGGCACCAGACTTGGGAGGCAGAGTGGATAATTTGTGAACCCCCAGTGCTGGGAAACACTCACACACTCTCCCATTCACACACTAGGCCCAATTTAGTTTTATGCAATTCACCTATGCTGCATGCCTTCGGACTGTAGGGTAAACTTGAGCACACTCACTATTAAAAAAGTTTCAGAATCAGAATCAGTTTTATTGTCAAGTGTGCTTCACACACACAAGGAATTTGCTTTGGCTACAGAAGCTTCCAGTGTACATAAAGTGACAAGTGACAACACAAAATAAATATATATATATATATAAAAAAAGAAGACGGTAGACATTAAACAGATGCAGTCAGTCCAACGATCTGGATGTTGAAATGTGTACAGATTTGTTATAAATATACAGGTTATAAGGTGCTGTGTGCAAAGAGTAAGTATTGCATTGTATATTGTTATAAGGTGCTGTGTACAAATGCGTAAGGAGAAGAATTGCAATGTATATTATTATAAGGTGCTGTGTACAAGTGCGTATCAGAGAGTATTGCACGATTATTGCACAATAGGAAAAATATTAACTGTTCATGAGGTAGATGGCCTGAGGAAAGAAACTTTTCCTGTGTCTGGCAGTTTTTGTGCTCAGTGCTCTGTAGCGCCGGCCAGACGGTAACAGTTCAAACAGGAAGTGTGCTGGGTGCGAGGCGTCCAGGGTGATTTTGCGAGCCCTTTTACTCACTGTGGAAGAGTACAATTCTTGAAGTGTAGGAAGGGTAGTGCCAGTGATTCGTTCAGCAGTCCCAACTATTCGCTGTAGTCTACGGAGGTCAGATTTGGCTGCTGAGCCAAACCAGACGGTGATTGAAGTGCAGAGGATGGACTGGATGACAGCTGAGTAGAACTGCATAAGCAGCTCCTGTGGCAGGTTGAACTTCCTCAGCTGACGAAGGAAGTACAGTCTCTGCTGGGCTTTCTTCACAATAGAGTCTATGTAAGTGTCCCACTTCAGATCCTGAGAGATGGTGGTGCCAAGGAACCTGAATGACTCCACTGCAGCCACAGTGCTGTCCATGATGGTGAGCGGGGGGAGTGCAGTAGGGTTTCTCCTAAAGTCCACTATCATCTCCACCGTTTTGAGCGTGTTCAGCTCCAGATTGTTGTATCTGCACCATAAAGCCAGCCACTTCACCTCCTGTCTGTATGTAGACTCGTCACCGTTCCGGATGAGGCCGATAACAGTAGTGTCGTCCGCAAACTTTAGGAGTTTGACGGAGGGGTCTTTTGCGGTGCAGTCATTGGTGTACAGGGAGAAGAGCAGTGGGGAGAGAACACATCCTTGGGGGGCCCCAGTACTGATGGTGCGGCTGTCAGACGTGATTTTGCCCATTCTGACTAGCTGTTGTCTATCTGTCAGAAAGCTGGTGATCCACTGACAGACAGAGCTAGGAACAGAGAGCTGGGTCAGTTTGTGCTCAAGCAGTGATGGGACGATGGTGTTGAAGGCAGAACTAAAGTCCACAAACACAATCCTTGCGTAGTTTCCTGGTTTGTCCAGGTGTTGTAGGGTATAATGCAGTCCCATGTTGACTGCATCATCCACAGACCGGTTTGCTCTATAGGCAAACTGCAGGGGGTCCAGCAAAGGTCCGGTGATGTCTTTCAGATATGCTAGAACCAGTCTTTCAAATGACTTCATGACCACAGATGTTAAGGCGACAGGTCTGTAGTCGTTGAGTCCGGTGATCTTTTGTTTCTTATGGATTGGGATGATGGTGGAGTGTTTGAAGCAGGATGGAACTATGCGCTGTTCCAATGGTCTGTTGAAAATCTGCGAGAAAATAGGAGCCAGCTGGTCAGCACAGGTTCTCAGACAGGCTGGTGAGACACCGTCTGGGCCTGGGGCTTTCCTTCTCTTCTGTTTACTGAAGACCTGACGCACATTTTCCTCACTGATCTGAAGACCAGGGGGGAGAGATCTCACTGGTCACTGTGGGGATATCTCACTGGTGCTCCAGAAGGAAACACATGGCATTAAGAGCCAGGGGGTAAAAACTTTAAAACAGAATGAAGTCCAAGTTTTTTTTTTTTTTTGCTTTTTAATATTATACAAATTTGAATATATATATATATATATATAT
>CAIGQQ010032164.1:9338715-9409956 GCA_903798035.1 Danio albolineatus
GGGGCTGTATGACCCACTAGTGCCTCCTGACCCAGTGCCTCCTGATACACCAGGGTTGTCTGACCCGCAGATGCCTCCTGACCAAGTACCTCCTAATACACCAGGGTTGTCTGACTCGCAGATGCCTCCTGACCCACTGGGGTTGTCTGACCCACCTGTGCCTCCTGACTCAGTGCCTTATGATACACCAGGGTTGTCTGACTCACAGGTGCCTCCATACCCAAAGCCTTGTGACCCACTTGTGACCCACAGGCTGTCTGACCTGCTGATGCCTCCTGAACCAAAGTCTCAGCTGTATGCTTCCGGCTCTCCTCAGCTCCACACGCCAGGGCATCCTCAGCTCCACGCCCCAGGCCCATATCTGCTCCACGCCACAGGCACTCCAGCTATGTACACCAGGGCTATTCAATTGGCGGCCCACGGGCCAAACCCGGCCCCCAAGACCATTTTTTCTGGCCCTTTAATTAGTTTGAACAAGACATCAGAAATAAATTTAGTTCAGTTGAAAAGCAGCCGCTATAGTTATAAAGTGACGTGCGCCTGTTCAATACAAGGCAAGGCAAGGCAAGGCAAGGCAAGGCAAGGCAAGGCAAGGCAAGGCAAGGCAAGGCAAGGCAAGGCAAGGCAAGGCAAGTTTATTTATATAGCACATTTCATACACAGTGGCAATTCAAAGTGCTTTACATAAACAGGAATAAAATTGAAGTATAAGAAAATAAAAACAAATAATAAAAAAAACAGATAAAAACAGATTAAAAAGAGTTAAGACAAGTTATAAAAGAGCTGCAGTTGAAGGCTGCGCAGAGCGTGAGTCACCTGACATTTGGTGAGTGGAGCTGGCAGCCGAAAACATTTGGATATTTTTTGTAGAAAAGGCCTTTTGTACAATGCACTGATATCATTGTTAGGGATGCAACGATTCGCCGATTTCACTGCACTTAAAGTCGTCATGTTTAATTAATCGTAAAGGCTTCTCAATTGCACGTTTCTGTTGCACAGAACGAAACTGCTGCAATTAAACAGTTATGCCACCTGTGCGCTAGTTTAAAGTTCCCAGCTTGTACGCCGATGCCAATACGCACGCACACTGGATTAGCTATAGCGGCGGGCCGTTCCACTATCACATCCTTTCCGCGCGCATGTTTGTTATTTCTAATGTAAAATACGCCAATGTGTACGCGCAAGCGGAACAACGCGCTTGCGGCTTTCCGGGCGCACGCAGTAGAAAACATTGCGGTGATGTTGTGCGTGTCTTTCAGTGCAATGTAAACAAAAGATATGTTAGACGAATTATTATTAAAATGATTATGTATGTACACTCGCAGAAATAAAGGTACAGGAGCTGTCACTGGGCAGTACCTTTTCAAAAGGTTCATGTACCCAAAGAGTCCACAGTGGTACCTCAAAGGTGCATATTCGTACACAAATGTGCCTAAAAAGTACCTTTGAGGTACCATTATATTCAGATACAAATATGTACCTTTTGAAAAGGTACTGCACCAGTGACAGCTCCTGTAGCTTTATTTCTGAGAGTATATGAACACAGATTATAACAACAGTTAATCTAAATACTCAGGCCTACCTGATATAAAGCTTAAATTTACATTAGACGCGATTACCGTGAAACCATAATTATTCATCAGACTATAATGGTACAACCAAAATCTATAATTGCTGCATCCATAATTGTTATGCAGTTCAAAACACATGAATGTGTTTGAATGTAGAAGAAACCTGCTTAAACAATGCGCTGCTTTTGTTGTGCTTTGAAATACAACATTTGAAGGTTTGTTAAAAAAGCCACATTGTAAAATGCAGTTATGTTATGTAGTTTCAAAATACAACATACATACATTTTAATGTAGAATAGGCCAACGTGGGCGTCTTAAGGAGCAAAAATTCAACATATGTAGTTGCGTCCTCACTCTTATTGCAAGTCATACCTCTTCGGCCCTTCGTTTGGGATGCTTTTCATGAACCGGCCCCCATGACAAACTAATTGAATAGCCCTGATGTACACACTCCTGCAGCCATTCACCCGAACTACAAATCTATGTCACGCGTATATATAGCTGAAGTCTGAAGCTAAGTCTGGTGGTTACTCCAGCTACTACTGGAGACACATATATTAATAAAATAAATAATCTACAAAAAGTCAACCAATTTGTTAAATTAGATGAATTAATAACCAAGTAGTTCACCTCATGGAAACAAAACTTTCCTAAACTTTAAGCATATTATCAGAACTGTGCAGTTCAAGATTATTGTATAGTGTTTTCACAATACACAATGTAAAATTGAATGAAGACTTGAATGAAAGGAAAATGAAAGGAAATGTGAGAAAAATAATCCTTGAACAATAAACTGCATTGTTTTGACTGTCACAATTAAATAAAATTCTTAAAGTGAAATATTGTTTCAGTTTGCAGCATTTTTTTTAATCTGACATACTTCAATAGTAAACTTGCAATAAGATGCATGACTTGCGATTGGGATTATTAAGATATTAGTTTATTTTGTTAGTATATACTATAACTATTCAGGTTTAAGAATCATTTCACAAAATGGAACTTCATTAGTCATAAATCAAGAGAATGGATACAGTGACGGTAAAGTGAGATGCTATAAAAGTTTTGCCCCATGACACTCAGTCTGTGTGACATTTGTCTGTTTTAAACAGCCATGTGGTGGCTCTACTGTCTGCAAACCAGATATCCACAGTTTACTGGAGTCAGCATTCGTAAAAGTCAAGGTTAGGCTTATAAGTGTGCTACAGCACGAGACTGAGGTCAAAGGGAAAATGCATCCAGAGTTCAAATGTCAAGGGTGAGTAGTAAAGCTTTCATTACCTAATTCAGCAAAGATGTACAAAAACGAACTTTCACGACCTCGCACAAGCATATGCTCACATGACATTAAATAACGGCTGCTATAGAAATGTGTGTGTGTGTGTGTGTGTGTGTGTGTGTGTGTGTCTGTGTCTGTGTGAGTGTGTGTGTGCGTGTTCGTGTGTGCATTCGTGCGTGCGTGTGTGTGTGTGTGTGTGTGTGTGTGTGTGTGTGTGTGTGTGTAAGCAAATCCTCTTATGAAGTAGGTGATGAAAATCCTCATTTGAGCATTTAATCTCTGGCCTGACGTCTTTGCATTTCATTGGCCGTCCGGTGACGTGACTTCAGCTTTGAATAGTTTACAGGGAACGCATGCCTTCCACTAATGGATTGTGAAAACGTTTGTCGTATGTACATACAGAATATTGCAAAATTGTAATGCCTTTTGAGACTTTCAGAGTGTTTTTCCATAGTTCTTTTTTGGACTCTTTTCGACGTGCTGTTATTCAATAATTCAACATACCATTAGAATGAACATGCACAGCGTTGATATCATAGGCTCTTCAAAAAACAGTAAATAAATATTTAGGATTTAAAGGGGGACCTATTATGTCCCTTTTTACAAGATGTAAAATAAGTCTCCAGTGTCCCCAGAGTGTCCATGTTAGGTTTCAGCTCAAAATACATCACAAATAAGTTTTAAAAACTTTTTGAAACTGTCCCTTTTGGGGTTTGATTTAAATTGTGACATTTTGGTGACTGTTGCTTTAAATTAAAATGAGATTCTGCTTTTTAAAAGGACATGTCAGCATAATGGCACATTGAAAAAACAGGACTAATGTTATCTCTGTGAAAAACTAAAAACATCAGAATAAGACTTGATCCCCAATTCTTCCCCTTGGCCCAGGGCCCAAACTCACAGTTTAGTTCCAACCCTTCTTCAACACACTTACTTGTTGGTCTCAAACAAGCCTGAAGCACTCAATTAGTTTGATCAGGTGTGTTCAATTAGGGTTGTAACTAAACTATGCGAATTCCCTCTAGGAATTGAGTCTTAGCCCTTCCCCTACCCCTCATTTTGCACATTCACATGAAGGGGTAGGGGTGTCCTAATTCTCTTTAGCTTCCAGGACCACACTTAATACCAAGGGGTACTAAAATTTCCCAGAATACACCAGCTACAACGGCAACATGGCTGCACACGCAAATCAGGAGATGCACAAATTTAAAGGGGTGGTCCACTACTATATTGTATTTTAAACTTTAGTTGATGTGTAATGTAGCTGTGTGAACATAAACAACATCTCTGAATGTAAGAAGCTCAAAGTTTAATGCAGAGACGCATTGGATTTTACAGAGTTAGCTTAGCAAAGCCTACAGTGAACTAAGTTTGGGGACTACAAAAAAATACATCCGGGTTAATGATTTCATAAACCCTTCAGGTTTCAAGCATACACCCCACACAGCAAAGGTGCATGGCCAGAGGCAGAAGAAGACAAGTGCTTACAGTTTAATCTTAATTATGTTCCAGAAAATTATAAAAAAAGTAGGGCTGTCAAAATTAGCGTGTTAACGCACGCAGATTAATTTGAAATATTTAAACCGTTAAAAAAATGTACGCATTTTTTTATTTCCTGTTGTGGCCGACGTGTGTTTAGGGCTGGCGCGTCCATAGAGGTGACCTAGGCGGCCGACAAGGGTGGCAGAATAATGAGCGGACCCCCCGGTCCTCACTTTAATCCGCGACACCTACCCCCTCGCTCCCGGTCCTCACGTTCATCTGCGAACCGGTGACTTTCTTTTTCACTTTCGGGTTGAGGGCGGCGTGATCACCATTCGCCTAGAGCACCAGTTCAGCTTGCTCCAGCCCTGCATGTGTTTAATGAGCAAAGAAATATGGATAAAGGATAATATGGAAAATATGGATCCATGTAAATGTACTCAGTGAAAGTGCCAGATGATGTCGCAAGCTGTCAAAGACAGCCCATTCCTCTCTAAGTTGATTCCAAGCACCCTCAAATGTTTCATTAAGTTTGACGTGTTTCCCCCCTACACGCAACTTTTGTAAAGCGTCTGCTTCACGTTGCTGTATCAGAATCCTTGCTTGAGAAATACAGCCATACTTTAAGAACCGTAGTCCTGCGCGGTGATGATTTGAAGGGAGTGCGCTGTATTGCACGCGCTCTCTCTCTCTGTCTGTGTGTGTGCCTGCGTGCGTGTGTGCTTTCACCCGATAATGTCAACAGACTGGACTGTCTTGGAAACTGGCTAAACTTTAAGGAGGACTAAGCAAAATTGTTTCTACTTTATAATTAATGTTCTCAACTCGCGAAACAACTTTGCAATGAATACAATTGTTTGTATTCAATACTTTATTATTTATTTTTATTTTTTTTGCAATGCCTGTATTTTGGATTTTTTTCAACCCAGGCTCATTGTGAGAACGTAGTCCCGAGTACGTTTCTGGAGACCGCGCATTACGTGGTCAGGGGTACGTACGGCTGCGTTTGTTTTTTTTTAAACGAACGCTACGGGGCGGTGTGACGCCTTTTCTTCTCGCGCTCGCCGGCCGACCGCCTCGTGTGGACGACTTTACCGCTGCAACCAGTTTGTCCCATTAGCTCGCCGTGTTCGTCGGCGGACTCGAGCCACAGAGAGGAGCTGACCACCACGACGACGCCGGGGTTCGAGTCCGGCGAGGAGCGGTTCCAGAAAGCAGGTAAGACAAACACAGAATCCGCGTAACGAAGTACACAAGTAAACAACAGGGCGAGAACGCAACGAAGTCTGAAAATGTGGTAAAAATGAGACGAGGGGGTTTTGTTTCGTTTTGTTCTGGATTGCTTTTTTTTTTAAAGCCGTTGGTTGGGTTTAGGGAAGCGGGTGGGTGGGTGGGTCGATCGATAAGATTTTGGTTGTGTTTAGGGAAGGGGGAGGGTGGGTCAGTCCGATCGGATGCTCAGTCAGCCGTTCAGTCAGCCAAAAACGGTCGGCCGACAGCGGCCTCTGGCGGGTTTACGCGAGAACGGCAGGCGCGAACGGCGCTCGCGAGAGACGCTTGAGATCTCAAAAAGCGTCCGCAGCGGCCTCTCGTGGACTCGCCAAAGCAAAAAGTGCAGAAAGACGTACCTGACGGGACGTATTCCGCGGCCTCCAGAAACGTACTCGGGACTACGTTTTCAGAATGAGCCTGGGTTGATTTTTTTGTAGTTCAGATAGAATCCAACATGGAAATAATTTTTGTTTGTTATTGGCATTGACTGTTTTAAAATTCAAATGGCACTTACATGCCTGTGTTTTTATTTCTGTAATAAATACGGCTTTTCGGGATTAATCATGATTAATCACAAACAAAAATGTAATTAATTAATTAATTTTTTTAATCAATTGACAGTCCTAAAAAAAGATATAGCTAGCATTTGAGAGGTCATTTACAGTCACACTGACTGACAGTATTTACACAGCAGAGGCAAAGCATGTGCTAGTAAAGGCCTGATGCTGCCATTATGTAAGCTGACCAATCAGAGCCTCTTGAGGGCAGGTTTCAGAGGAACTAGGAAATATGACAGTTGTCATGTTAGCCGAGTAGCTGTATGTAATCAAAGTAAGATATATGAAAAAATAACCAGATTTTTCTACAAATAAAGAATGAACACACATTGCTTTGCACCCCATAAGCACAACCAAGTCTTAAAATACACTCTGGACCAGCCCTTTAAGTATTTTTTGGCATTATTAAGAATTTTTACAGGCAGCACGGTGGTTCTGTGGTAAGCACTGTCATCTCAAAGCAAGAAGGTTGCTGGTTCGAGTTCCAACTGGGTCAGTTGGCATTTCTGTGTGGAGTTCTCCCATGTTTCCCCTGTGTTCCTGTGGGTTTCCTCCGGGTGCTCCGGTTTCCCCCACAATTCAAAGACATGCAGTACAGATGGATTGAATAAACTAATTTGGCCGTAGTGTCTGAGTATGGCATGGGTTTGCCAGTACTGGGTTATAGCTGGAAGGGTATCCACTGTGTAAAACATGCTGGATAAATTGGTGGTTCATTCTGCTGTGGCGACACCAGATGAATAAAGGGACTAAACTGAAGGAAAATGAATGAATGAATCAATGAAGAATTTTTACAACAAACAAGCATATGTTTTAATACGTTCATAATGTCGTTTGTGTTTTATGGTCATGTCTTTAAAAAAAATACAATAAAAATCCTTCTAAATTTCACTTTCTATAATCTATAGTATTAAATAAGGGGTAGCGGAAGGGTTAGGGGTAAAAAAAAATTGAATTGGAATTAGGATTGGGCCTAAAAATCTCAGAAGAAAGCAGCTTATGAAGACTACAGTGTTCATGTGTGCATCCTGAAACTGCCTCTTAGATGCTGACTTTATCTTTGGAAGATACAGCACAAAAACTTCTGCTTCTCACTCAAGGATGTCTATGCTAAAGAGAGATCATCACTAATGGGTGGGGCTTTCCCCCTCTGATGACATGTACAAAGAAAGAATGTCAATCAAAGACTTTTTATTTGAAGTGTGATTATAAAAAAATAGTATAAATTATTTTTTCACCATTAGAGACTGTCTATATTCACATTGAGTTGCCACACATATATGCATTTATTATACCCTTATAAAAGTGCTTTTTTTACATAATATGTCCCCTTTAAGCTTTTAGAGTGCTTTTTAAGAATATGTTTTTATTCACATGTTAATCTGACCTACTACATTGTTAAAATTCTTAAAAATATTGACACCAAAAGTTATTAAACTAAACTTACCATGAAAACTAAACTACAGAAGCTTTTATTAGTTTCATAATTCCATTTGATTTATGGTTTGTTAAGATTGGTTTGTTGCCCATTATACAACTCTTTCAAAATCTAGAATCTGAAAGTTTAAAAAAAGAAGAAAATATTCATAAAATCACCTTAAAAGTTGCCCAAATGCTTAAGTTCATAGTTCAAATATATAAAAGTTTTCATATATTTGATAAATTACAAAATGTCTCAAAGGAACATGATCTTTAAAATATTATTGATCATTAAAAATTCCGATGGATTTGCTCGTCAGTGTTTGGACTTTCAGCAGTGAAAATTAAACCACACTGCACTGAACTTAACTGAACTTCAACTCTGAAAACTGGACTGACACAGTTTAAATTTGAATTTCAATTTTTTTTTTTAAATTATTATTTCAAGAAACTATCCCTCTTAATGTGCTTATTTTAGAGATTAAATATTTTCAGAAACAAATAATTAAATGGCAGCTGCTTAATTTTATTGTTGGACAAGCTAAACATGCAATTTATGTCACAAGGAAAAATAGGATGGAGGGCAAAAATAATCAAGATTAAAAAGAATCTTCTTTTTCAAAGGGTATTTGAAGGCTAGAGTTAATGTGGAATATAAGTATTACAACTCAATGAATCTAGTGGAGTCTTTTAAATTAAAGTGGTGTTATGATTAAATCATCTGCGGTGTAATTGAAGAATTGAAGTGTAATTGAAGTGTTATCTACTATAATAACTTTCGTAATAATAATTGTGTTATATTGTTGATTAAAGTCAAATTTAAAATCGGTCAATTTCAGTTTAGTTGGACTTCTATGTTAAGCTGCTTTGACACAATCCACATTGTAAAGCGCTATAGAAATGAAGATAAATTGAATTGATTTGAATTTCACTCATAAAATGTATTTTATATCTCTTCTTACAAATATGTCCAACTTAAGATTTTATGGTCTAGGGTCATATATACTGTATGGTCATTATATCATTACTAAAACAACAGATGTAACGGTGGCCTAAATTTTTCGCACAATACTCTACGTATGTTCTTATTGATTGGTGTGTATTCATGCATCTGCATAACAGAGATGCTCGTTACACATGTATTTGTTCTCAATGAACCGCCGGACGGGTTTTGCAGCTAGTTGAGGGAAATTGCATCAGCACTGCGGTCAGATAGAGCACGAGGCTATTCGCTTGCCCGCTCATGAAAGGCATGACACATTCAAAAATAGCGCACACTCACCCCGACACACTTTTCCTCTGACACTTTCTCTCTGTTATGCTGGTGTACACAAGCAGAACACTTGCATAAACACTTTGAGCAAATACCTAGTTAGCATCACTATGACCTACTCGCTTTGAAGGGTGGAACACTTGAGTGTTTGGAAGGATGCAAGGATCTAGTGGCCCTTTGGAACACTGTGCATGAAGTCGTTGGCGGTTTAATTCAAATCAGTGTTGTCTTGATTATGTAAACATCAACATTCAGTCGTTCAGTGCCCCTGTTATTCTATTTTAAAAGTTGCTAATTTTGTTTTGGAGGTCTCATACAATAGATTTACATTCATCTAGAGTCAAAAACACTTTTCTATAATATACAATAGCAGTATCGGATAGTTTCTCACAGAACCTGAAATGGCATGTGCAAACGTGGTTTCTCTAATTCCCGCCTTTTTGTTAGTCTACTATGCTCTGATTGGTCAGATTGCAGAGTGTGTTGTCATTGCTTGACTGCTTACATCACAAGTCACACTCTTACGCCCAATCCCAATTCTCCCCCTTAGGCCTTTCCCTTACCCCTACCCCTCATTTTGCGCGTTCACGTCAAGGGGTAGGGGTGTCCCAATTCTCTTTAGCTTGAAGGCGTAGGGCTAAGGCCAAGGGGTATACACCCCTTCGAACGAAGATTTTTCAGGACCACACTTAAAACAGAGGGGTAAGAATTTTTCCCAGAATGCACCTGCCTCAGCGGCAGGATAGCTGAACCCGTAAGTAAGGAGATCCACAAATTAGTATTTTTTGTCATTATTACAAATTTTTACGACAAACAAACATATGTTTTAATATATTCATAACCGCGCTCGTGTTTTACTGTCATGCTTTTTTTTTTTAAAAACGCAAAAAAAAAACCCGCTAAATTCCGCGATCTATAATCCATAATCATAACTCCAGTACAGCGGTCCCAGAACATTCTGACACACGATGACACTGGAATACCCTGTTAGTAATGTCTAGTGGCTGGGAATGAGCTTTTTACAGTGTCTGCTATAATGTTAATGTTGTTTTCGTGTATTTACATATACAGATCAGTATGGCCACGGTGTAAACACACAGTACAGTTATGATCTTAATGCCACATTAGATCGTTATGATAACATAATATACGCCTTCAGTGATTTCCTGAAGATAAACACCAGAAAATAACACAACTGGAGTAACTACAGCAGTCGTGATCGTCTGATCTCATATGAAGCAAGAGATCGTGATGAAACAGGATGACTTGTGCAGGTGTTGGATGCACAAATTTGTATTTTTTGTCGTTATTATGAATTTAACGATATGAAATATTATGAAGTGCTGTCCCAATTCTTAGGGGGAAGTTTTGAAGCCCTTCCCCTTAACCCTTGGTTGTAAGGGCCAAGGGGAAGGGCCAAGGGGTAGGGGTACAAAAATAGAATTGGGATTGGGCCTTAGACTCTCATAGGCACACTCAAACATAGATATTGTGTGAAAAACTGTGTGTCGGTTTTAGCGTGTCAGTTCCAGCCCAAGTCCCCATCCTTTGGAAGTGTATACAAAATCAGATTTCCTTTTGCACTGCAGTAAACAGCAGCGTCTTGCACACACACTGCCAGTCTACAGCTACAACTAGTGTTCAAGGCCTAAGGGTCAAAGCAGACAATAAAAATTGCAGTATATTTACAAGCAAAATTATACAATTTACTGAAAATGTTACAAAATTTACTTTTGAATAAGGGCCTGTTCACACATAATCTCTTCACAGCGAATCCCCAGTAATACGGTAAACATTTCACGATCACAACAAAACTGTTACGAAACTTTAATCCATAAAGTAATAACTAGTAATAAAGCGTTTAACATTGAGTAGCTTTTACATGACACTGTGTCTTTTCAATATGTCAGTTTTTAATGTGTTTTGTTTTTCAAAAAGTAAAATGAAAATTCAGTTGGAATTAAAATAAATTACAAAAACACACTATTTCACGTTTACTATTATGCCATTCAGGATCCATGTGCCACACTCACCCACTGACAGGTAAAAGCAAAGAAAAAAAAGTTGTGAGGAAAATTTTCAGGAGTTTCCTCCAAATTTATCCACAACCTATTTATTTTGTACATAATTAAATTAATTCAGTGTGCTAAATCTCCACCACTGTGTCGTCATGGCTGGGCGATAAAATTGGTCTCGATATTTACTGACCAAACACCATTGTCAATAACGATTAAAATAAAAGTTTGGTATAAAGACTATAGTTTTATTAAAATGTGGCTGCTAAGCGTGCACCTTGGAAGGATTGCTAATAAGCTTAGGGTTTAAATGTGTCATATCCAATGGATCCGCGCGACTTACACAACGTGCACATGGTGTCATGAGAGCACTGCCATTCATGTAAGTAGAACTAACCAATCTGCTTTACGCTTTGCATGGAATATACAGATTTCAGTAATAATGGTAGACTAATTACTTCAGACAAACACAGCGCATCCAAACACTGCAATGCTTTTAACTTTTCTGCATGAACTTGAGCTGCAGCAATGGTCTGTCCGTTTGTCATCCTCTGAGAAAGCGGTTGATGGTCACTTAGTTACAAGAGGCGCCATAGAAAATGATAAAGGAAACCATGGCCTTGCACTTGTCACTTTAGGTCAGAATAACAATACATGTAAAATGAGTACCATATAGCTGCAGTGAGGAGTAAATAGAAAAGAATGTAATGATGATGCCAGAGTGGCTTTTTGGTTATTTTTCTTGTGCATCTCAGCCACTAGCACCCAATCTGAAAGATCTTTTAGCATTCGTGGTAATGTAGTCATCCAACTTCACAATATGGGATATTGCAATATGTATTTGACTAATGATGGCTGGTTCCTTTACTTGAAAGCTCACATTTGATTATCATAATTTGTTTGCGTAGAGAGTTTGAGGTTTACTGTATCATTATTACTGACATCTTACAGATGTTGCACTACGTTAAAGTTTGCTTTAATTGTTCAGTATTTACACTATCATTGCACACACTTTGTAACATTTTATTTATCAAGTTTAAGAGTCTGTTGAGAGTTGACAGTTAAGAGTCTCTTTAACACGCATGTTTATTTTATTATAAACAGTTGAGATATTTTGTTGAAATATTTTTGTCTTTGACTATTAAAACTGTTTGTCTTTGTATATTTAAAAAATATTCAATAAGTATCGTTATCGATCGATTTGAAACATGATATCGTGATAATTAGAAATTTTTTTTGCAATATCGCCTAGCTCAACTATGAGTCGCCCCCTGTTTTTTCAAATAATATTACAGCAGTGAGTATGTCAAGTAAGATACTTGTGCTACTGTATCAGGTGAAAGTATAAATCAGGTTTAAAGAGAAAGGTAAAAGTAATGCATAAATGCAAACAATTAATGTCGATATCACTTGCATTTTAGTAAATTTTGAAATCCCAACCTCACATTTTTTTTTGTCTCAAAAAGAGGACATGTCCATGAAAAAGCGGACATATGGTCTCTCTAACCAATACTTTTCCAGGAAAAGTGTGTGAAAGAGATTATGATGTTCGCTGGCAAGTCAAAGCCATAGACTGAATTAATGCAAAACTGCTACAAACGTACAAACATTTGTGCAGGACTTTAGACATGACCGCAATTGCTGACAACATGTTTCAGGATTCTTTATTTTGGGAATCAGTAACTCAGTTTATTGTACATCTTTAAACAGCTGCTGTACATTACATAAAAAAACTTAAACATAAACTCTAAATCTGTATTTTTGCGTAAAAAAAAAGTGTTTCATTGTACTCCTATATCAATATAAATGTTTACTATTTATGTAGCTTGATTGGAGAATTGGAGAATTATAGTACAAAAAATGTATGAATTCAATGGTGAATTCAATTCCAGGGAACAAACACATTGTTAAATGCATACTGAGAACAACTTTTATTTAATTTATTTTTTCACAAATTATTCTATTCATGCATTTCTTGCTGTATTCTGCATTTCTTGCCGCTCTTGCTCAATTTCGCAACTAATAAATACCTCCAAGTAATAAATATATTGATAATAAAATAATAAAGTAGGTTTATTGTTGCGCCAAATGCCAGTCTTCCATGATCTCATAAAAGAAAGGACAGTTTATATATAATGCTGAAAAGTGACCTGCATGTGTGTGTGTGTGTTTATATGTGTGCGCAATTGTTTTACCCCTATAGCGTCACAGCTACAGGGGAGGAGTGTCACAATTACTTTCGCCACAGTGGGCTGACTGACAGATTGCATCCGTTTTATTCAAGTCTCTCTGATTGGTCGATATGATCTCCTGATACCCGTGGACTGCAGGACCTATGTCACACCATATGACGTGTGAAAATCACACATGCATTTAAAAGGACATACACATTATCAATACAATCCATAACAGTATGAATAATACCCAGAAAAGCCGATGCTAGCAGCATCTGGGAAAGCGAATAACTGCACACTCCTGAAATACATAGCAAATACGTCAATATGATACAAACTGAAGTCCGTTTGTGGGTTTGACCGTAATGTAAGTGATTTGAGAATCTCTCCAAACAGAGCATCCCATAAAAAAAAGCAGCTTTCCAAACTCACCATGTTGCTTTTCTTTCAGCAGCTTTTTGCAGTCTCTTTCAAGTAACCCTAATATGATGGTGGAAATGTTATTTGTCCAAATTCTCTGCTTTTTATGGCACTGGCAATAAGTGTGTTTGTGTGTCTGTGCCGGCAATCCCATTTGAATTTGTGCTGGCCGGTGCACTGGCATATGTGTGTGCGTTTGCCCTAAAGTCGTTGTGGTTGGATGCCGTCCTTTTAACTTAATGAGAGTATGTTCTGTATGTCTCACTAGGGCACAAATACACGTTGTACAGACAGAGCAGCATATCATTACAAATCGCTTCTGAAAAGCCCAAACCAGACCCAGACGTGCACACCCACGCTCGCTTAACTCTACACACACACCACAGGCTGCGTCTCTTCCACTCGTGCGCAGATACTTGCCCTCAGATACACACCCTGCCATTTTTAATAGACACACGGACGCACATACATGCTATTAACTTGATGGCTTTCATATGCAGCGCTTAGGTGCGGACTTCTTGCAGGGATATAACCGTTTTAACCATTGTCCTTGTGCTGAAGTACAGCATGTTCATTTAGGAGAAATGTGGTGGCTCTAAATGGGATTCTCACCCTTTTTCTTTTTTTCTTTTTGGCCTGAAAAAGTCATTTGACCATGTTAGCAGCTCTGAGTAAGCAGTCTTAAAGGGATAGCTCACCCAAAATTATACCTCTGCTATTATTCATTCACCCTCATGGCTTTCTCTTTTTTTGTTGTAAAGCACAAGATGAGCTAAGCTAATCTTTTCTCTGCAATTAGAGTGTGTGAATATTCACTGGAACGCTAAGAAGACTTAACAGTGTACAAGTCTTAAAATTACGCTGGTCATTTGCATATTTTTAGATTTTTAATACATACACAGTATTCATTTATCAGTATTATTCATTCATTCATCCATTCATTTATTCATTATTCTTTTAAACTGCCAAATATTCCATCATATGTTTTAAACAGCGTATGCCCTTCCAGCCCTCAACCGGGAAACACCCATACACTCTCACATTCACACACATACACACTCTATGGCCAATTTCATTCATTCATTTTCTCTTCGGCTTAGTCCCTTTATTAATCCGGGGTCGCCACAGCGGAATGAACCGCCAACTTATCCGGCATTTGTTTTACGCAGCGGATGCCCTTCCAGCCACAACCCATCTCTGGGAAACACATTCATACATTCCCATTCGCACACATACACTATGGACAATTTAGCTTACCCACTATGGACAATTTAGCTTACCCAATTCACCTGTACCGCATGTCTTTGGACTGTGGGGGGAAACCGGAGCACCCGGAGGAAACCCACGCAACCACGGGGAGAACATGCAAACTCCACACAGAAATGCCAACTGGCCCAACCGGGACCTGCCCCAACCGGGGATCGAACCAGCGACCTTCTTGCTGTGAGGCGAACGTGCTACTCACGCGCCACCGTGGCGCCCCCTATGGCCAATTTACTTCATCCATTTAACCTATAGCACATGTCTTTGGAATGTGGAAGAAACCGGAGCACTCAGAAGAAACCCACGCGAACACAGGGAGAACATGCAAACTCCACACAGAAACGCCAACTGGTCCAGCCAGCACTCGAAGCAGCGACCTTCTTGCTGTGAGGTGACAGTGCTAACCACTGAGCCACTGTGCCACCTAGTATCAGAATTATTAAATGTTATTATTACTAAATAGTTGTCTTTGCTGTTGAAGCCAACCTGTCCTCCTGCCTATATAACTACAGTAGTTTTTCTTTGTCACTTTCCTGAAGTACAACCCAATGGACCATTGCTTTGTTTTTTTTTAAAATGCCGCTTGATTGGTTGAGATTTTTTTTCCATTAAACATGTTAGCATTTGCTTATAAAATAGTTAATAAATTGAGGCTTAACTGGGAGTCTGATTAATGTGCATGTTAAATAGAATGCAAAATAAGGTCAGTGAGGGTACATGACGCAGACCATTGAACTGTATGAACCTGTTCTGCACTGCTTTGAATAACACTATTGGTTGAACAACACTATGGCTCATTCGTCATCTAAAAATTAGGGCTGTCCAAGAATTAATCGTGATTAATCACATGCAAAATAAAAGTTTGTTTTGACATAATATGTGTGTGTGTTATATATATATTTATTATGTATATGTGATAAACACATTCATAGAAGCCAAAACTATATATAAAAAAGTTACATCAAAGTAGTTACATCATATTCAAATGTAAAATTTGTATCATACACATATATTTTTTATATATCTAAATATAAACCAACATTTTATTAAGTATATGCATGTGTGTATTTATATATTCATAATAAAATATACACAGTACACACACAAATATTATGTTAAACTTTCATTTTGGATGTGATTAATCACAATTAATTTTTTGACAGCCCTACTAAAAATACACATTTTTAAGGGATAATTGCTATACTATACTATACTATACTATACTATACTATACTATACTATACTATACTATACTATACTATACTATATTATATGATACTATAACTGCTTATTTGCACATTGTGTTAAAGGGCACCTACTTTACTCCTTTTTCATGATCTAAGATAAGTCTTTTGTGTTTCCAGAATGTGTCTGTAAACTTTCAGCTCAAAACACCTACCAGATTATTTATTTTACCTTTCAGAACATTAGCGTTTTTGCTCTAAACACTATGTAGCTTTTTTGTTGGCTGTGCCTTTAATGCTAGTTCTCCCTGCCCATTGTTCCCACATGCATGTCAGAGTGTGCCTCAATCTCTGCCTCGGCTGCGTCAGATAAACAGCACAGTAACAGACACGAAGGAAGCAGATCTCAGAAAGTTTCTGAGAAATACTCCAGTAAAAACTTTCCCAATGATTATTTGATGTATTTCTTGTGGAGTTGAATCGATAAGTCATACTCAATGTCGTTACAGAGTTCACACAGGCACACATACACAGACACACACACACACAGCACAGCACACATGACAGGATACAGGTTATAAAACTTATACAGGATAAAGGCTGTTTTAAACACGTTTTAAACTCATTCTTGACCACATTGGATGATGATTGATGATCACAGAGAGCTCAACAGATCTTTTAATCACAGTTGCTTTGCGCACTTCCTTTCTTGTTGATATGATTATATGCGTTACTACAGAGACATGTTAAAAACCGCAGTCCTACGTCACGTTGCGGTGGGCCTCAAAATGGGAGGGATTTGGATCCTATTTTAATGTCAGGAAATTTAAAAGAGACTTACTGTCTTTATATCACCCCAATTTGAATGTGTGGACCCACTAGACCAACACACAGTTCTGTCCAAGCAGCTTACAAAAGATGATTTTCATCATAGGTGCCCTTTAAATCTCACTGTAGATAATTCTCTGCCCTTAATTTTTCTGATGAACGGTAACATCTAATAAATCACATGCAAGACGTTTGCCTTGTGGAATGCTATTTAATAAAATAAGTAAATCTAATAAAAAGTAATCAAGTTTTTATTGGCCCCAGATGATATGGCCTTCTCCACACTCGATCATTAGATCCAGCTTTCCAGAGCGATTCGTTTGCGTGTTTGCATTCAGCTGCTTTTATTGCGGCCAAATTGTTTTTATTTCAAAAATAGCAGTCGCTGGTTACACTTAATTATGAAGAATTTAGCAAGTACTGATCCAGTAATGAAAAAATCCAATGTTCGAGCCAAGTTTGTCATGCAGGCGTGTAGTTAGCACGAGTCAGCATTTTTTCGGGATTTATATAAGTCTGAATCTCTTGAAGCAAATGCCAAGATTTTGGCAAGACAAGAAGATGGGTAGGTCTAAAGATGAATAGTGACAAGGCAATTTATGTTGCTATAAATTAGTTTTTAATAGGTGCAATGCAACAGCTTAGTGCATTTTGAAATTATATATGCATACAGTGGTGTATACAGCTACAGCTTATGTTTTGCATGTTTGGCACACTGTAATTTTTCAGATCATCAAACTAATTCAAATATCAAACAAATATAATACAAGTAAAGTCATCATGCAGTTTTGAAACTAATGTTTTTATTATCAAGGGAAAACAAAATACTAAACTACACAGCCCTGTGTGAAAAAGTGTCCCCCGTTAAAACATAACTCTGGTTTATCACATCTGAGTTCAAATTCTCTTGCCACATCCAGGCATGATTCCTGACACTATTCACACTATCACAAATCAATTAAATAGGACCTGCCTGACAAAGTAATGTAGACAAAAAGATCTCTGAAAGCTAGGCACTATGCCGAGAACCAAAGAAATAAAAAAAACATATGAGAAAGAAAATAATTGAGATCTTCCAGTCTGGAAAAGAATATCAAGCCATTGCTAAAGCATTGGGATTGCAGTGAACCACAGTGAAAGCCATTATGTACAAATGGCAAAAATGGCCGACCAAAATTTTGCCATGAGCACAGCGACAACTCATACAAGAGGTCACAAAAGACCCCACTGCAACATCCAAATATCCTTAGGTCTCAGTTACTCCACCATAAGAAAGAGATGGGGCAAAAATGGTTTGCATGCAGAGTCACTAATCAATGTTAAAAAAAAAGAACATAAAGACTCATCTCAGTTTAACCAGAGAACACCCTGAAGGTCCCCAAAACCTTTGGGCAAAACTCTGTAAATTGATGAGACAAAAGCTTTAGAGCCCTGCACGGGCCTTAAATCTAAGCCCGAGCCCGACCCTGGCCCGAGACGCACAGGCTGAAGCCCGGCCCGTGTCCGACAGATTATCAAAACTTTCGGCCCGAGTCTGGCCCGAAGCCCGTTTTTTTCCCCGCCAAACATCTTAGCCTTTATGCAGCCATTAAAATAGACCAGATTTGTATTTAATAGAGAACTGATATTTTTCGTTTCCTTTTTTATCAGAATGATTTAGAGAAATTATTGGAGTTTTTTTGTTTGTTATTTTACGGAAAACCTTTGATGATGGAGGAGAGACCTGTGGTGGCTGTTTCAAGTTATCTAGAGCTGTATGAAAAGCGCACCGCGCTCCTTTTTTTCTCTTGTCAACATAAAGGCAGTATACGCGCGCGTCGCGCTTTTGGAACAGACAGGTGCGCTCGGAGTGATCGGCCCCTGATGTGCAAACATATTTGTTAATTCGCGGGACGGTAACACGTGCCGACAACACGTTTGCCAAAGAAGCAAAGAATATTGCAGATTGAGACAGATGAGTTGCCAAACCTGCGCTGATGCTGACCGCCTCCGTCCTGGATATGCGTCATAAACTCAACAAATAGGCTATAGTTTTAATAAATTAGTGTACAACTAACAAACCAACTTTTTTCCATTTAGAAAATTACAGTTATTAATAGTTCTTATATAATATACATTTTTACAATAGCCTGCATACATGAACCGCGAGTGAGACGGAGGAAAGAAGTCATAATCATAAGACATAATCTTTAAACTAATGACTTATGTTAAAAATGTTGACAGGGGTTTTGTAATATAATATTAACAGCAGAGCATTAATTAAATGCATATTTAATGCGATCGATTCGAGGTAGCCAGTTAACAATCCAGTTTGTGTTTTGGGATTGTAGACGCATTAGCGGAGGGTTTTTTTTTAAGCACTTCACTTAGATGTTATTCGTACTTCAATTTTATTTAGAAAATAACTGACCAACAAAACTTATTAGACTATAGACTATACGAAACTATACGAAATTCGTTTTTAAAATATATTTTTTTTCTAGCAGAAATTTACTAATTATATTTTTGATTAGATCCCGTCTACTGCTCAGCTGTGCGGTGGAGGATTTTCGGTCAGTGCAAAGTGTAAGGATTTAATTAATGCTTCACTAATGATTGTAGCATATCACAATCTTCTGACATATATTTGCAATTTTTTAAGATGCCATAATTATAAAGATTATGTCTTATATAAGAAATAAAAAAAGAAACGAATTATGTCATAATAATTGCTCTTAAATAATGTAGCCTTTGACAGTATAAGCATATGTGTTTCTTTAGATGATGCGGGGGAAGGAGGCGGGGCAGTGCTGGATTTGTGCGTACCGCAGGCCCCTTGGACTTAAATGTTGTTCATTGTGCATTATCACTAGGCTCATCATTTAAAATCGTCACTATTTGAAAAGTTGACCAGACCTTTCCTCTTTCGTTTTTCACAGTTTCACGTGGTTAGAAATCTCTATAGGCAAGGCACCACTGGCGCTTCTGGACGGCGCGCATAAGATGTCATTAAACTTTTTTTGACGTTTGATTATGGAGCAGGCCCGAAGCCCGATATGCGCGCTAGCTAAGACGTGAAAATAGGCCCGAAGCCCGGCCCGAGGGGCACAAAAAAGTCGGGCCCCGACGGGCTCGGGCTCAAATGCAGGGCTCTAAAAAGCTTAACTTTTTGGAAGGTGTGTGTCCCCATTATGTATGGCATAAAAATCACTGCATTTCTAAAAAAAGAACACCATACCAACTGTAAAATGTAGTGGTAGTGTGATGGTCCTGGGTTGTTTTGTTGCTTCAGGACCTGAAAGACTTGCTGTTATAAATAAAACCATGAATTCTGCTGTGTACCAAAACACCCTGAAGGAAAATGTCTGGCCATGCGATGAACGCACACTAGCAAGTCCAATTCTGATTGGCTAACGAAAAACAAAATGAAGACTTTGGAGTGGCCTAGTTAAAGTCCTGAACTGGTTCCAATTGAGATGCTGTGGCATGACCTCTCATACTCAAAACCTTCCATTGTAGCTGAATTACAACAATTCTGTAAAGATGAATGGGCCAAAATTCCTCCACAGCGCTGTTACAGGCCCATTACAAGTTATCAAAAAAGCTTGATTGCAGTTGTTGCTGTTGTTGTGGCCCAACCCGCTATTAGGTTTAGGAGGAAAGCTATTTTTCACACAAGGCTATGTAGATTTGTATTCTGCGTCCCCTTAATAATATAGCCCTTCATTTCAAAACTGCATGATGTGTTTACTTGTGTTATTTTTGACTAATATTTAAATTTGTTTGTTGATCTGAAACATTAGTGTGACAAGCGTGTACAAAAGGTTATCATTTACCCACCCATCTTTTGTTCAAATCTATTTGAGTTTCTTTCTATACTGTTGAACACACACAAAAGTAATAAGTAGTAACATAAACCAAATTATAATATAAAAACAGCCGAAAAGAAAATGAATAATGAAAGAAAATACTCAAATCTGAGTAAACAACAAAATCCAGCTGTGATTGCATTAACAGTTGTGAGTATAGCCACACTTTTTGATTAAGAAAATACATCTGAGATAGTATGAGAGCCTGTTAGAGGCAGCCATGTTCTTTGAAAAACATCTCCTTTATTTCTAAGTAGCACATATACTGTTCTAATGTGAAGAGTTTCATTCAGAAGAAGTTTGAACAGTTTGAATGTTGGAGGCATAGATACAGAATTCAATGTTTTTCCACAAATAATTGAGCTTTTTTGCATTCTAAGAAAATATTTTTTATTTCATATGTGACATTTGGATAATACCATGGGATACATTTACTCTAACAAAACGGGGTCATGTACAGACAAGAAGATATTTTGAAAAATGCATGTTGCTGGAACCCATTGACTTCAACTGATTTTTTTTTCTACCATAGAAATCAATGGGGAGGACCTCATGATGGAGCAGTGAGTAGCACGTTTGCCTCACAGCAAGAAGGTTGCTGGTTCGGGCCTCAGCTGGGTCAATTGGCATTTCTGTGTGGAGTTTGCATGTTCTCCCCGTGTTGGCGTGGGTTTCCTCCGGGTGCTCTGGTTTCCCCCACAAGTCCAAAGACATGCGCTATAGGTGAATTGGGTAAGCTAAATTGGCCCTAGTGTATGTGTGTAAATAATTGTGTATGAATGTTTGCCAGTGATGGGTTGCTGCTGGACGGGCATTTGCTGCGTAAAACACATGCTGGATAAGTTGGCGGTTCATTCTGCTGTGGTGACCCCAGATTAAAGGGACTGAGTCGACAAGAAAATGAATGAAATCAATGGGTACCAGCAACCTGCATTCTTCAAAACATCCTCTGGTGGGTTCAACAGAATAAAGATTTTAAAAGCACATAAGGGAGAATTAATGATGAGGTAATTTTCATTTTTGGTGAACTATTCCTTTAAGTAATGTAAGATGTGTTGGTAACACTTTATTTCGATGGCCCATTTGAGTATTAGTCGACTGTCTACTTAATATCTGTTGATACTGACATTCAACAGACATTTAACTGACTATAAGAAACTTTGTAAGTACATGTCAACTTACACTAACCTTAACCCCTACCCAAACCCCAGCTTAACAGTCTACTTTTAATCTAATGAGAATTAGCTGTAACTTAAATTCAACAAACGTACCATCAAAATAAAGTGTGACCAATGTGTTAACTAGCACTCAGAGTAGCTTACACTACATCTTTATCTGATGCAGAGGATCTGTGGAATTTACTACTAACTAAAAAAGTAGTTACTAATTAAATGGATATATGGATGGCTGGATGTGCTTTGATTCTCTGGCTCATTTCTGAAGCCCATAAGCTCTCATTTCTGGTTCCTGGAGTTTTCATGAAAATTATAGAAGACTCTTGATAAGGTGTCCTTGGATGCAATGAATATCCTACCACTGTTATACAGTAGTTCGTGGTAGAGCAGTATGTCTTGGATGTCTTAATGTATCAAGCATGCCACAAGACCTAAACTCGCTTTTTCCAGGAACCAACTACAACCCCACAGACAAGACCTAGTGTAGAACTGGCTTCTGTGGGGTATGTAAGGTATTTTACAAAGGTGATTTGATTAAATCAGTTCCAGACACACCTGCACACACTTTTCAAGACAGGAATTTCTGAACACACATTGCCTTCTCACATTCAATACATTTACATGGACCCCAATACTCAGATTTTAATATGATTAAGACAATACTCTGAGTAAGAGTCGACCATGTAAATAGAGATTTTTGATTACATTTGATCACACACCTACCGAGTCAGTACAAGACCACAGACACCCACATCTACAAGGGCACACGCAGTAAACTACTGGAGACCCATCACACCCTCCATCATGATCACAATTTTATGTCCGGGAACTGTCTCCCATCAGTCCTTATGTCGTACTCTCATTTGGTACCTTTTATCTGTTTGTCACGGGGGCATGAATGAAATGTTGCAGAATGAAAAATACACTGCTGAACAGCAGTCGAACTCGAAAAATTAAAAATAAATCAAACCAAGAAATTACACGTAAATCTGGAGGAAACATTGGCTAGCGTCGTGTATAGTGATCTTAATCGAAAACGAAAACATGAAGGGATCATTCTAAAAGCAACTCATATTAATACCTTAATAATATTGTTGCCTTACTTAGATTAAGGTATATAATTTGATTACCGATGTCCCTGTAAAAGTAGTCACTGCTCTGAAAGTCACATTATAACTTTTAGCGTTCACGTCCACCAAGAACACACACATCTTGTGTGCGATTAGTAATCTCCATTGATATGTGGTGATTACTACATCACTATCAGTTATGGTTTTATTACTGATGTGCGATAAGAATGTCTTTGATTTAAATGCATTTGTACAGTACAGCCAGCTGTTCATTAACACAATATAAACAGATCAGCGTTTTTATAATCCCAAAGAGGGCTTGAATTGATAATGGCCAACATTATCTGAAATAAAAGTCCCCCTCTATAGTGCTCTTGCATAGTGCAGTCGCTAACAATCTACTATATTGTGTATGTTAGCTTCATTTCACACTTCATAAAAAAGCATTTGATGCACTGGGTTTGTTTTAAGCCCACTCTTACCACAAGATGCCCTCTACCAGAATTTTTTTTTTACATTCTGCACTCTTTCATTTTGCCCCCATTGGTATCTTTCTTTGCCTCCCTCTTTTTCTTTCTTTCTGGAAGATAAAAGGTTGAAGGATGTGCTCCCTGCAGACTTGGAATGGCCACAACCTCATTTGAGCGTTTCATGGAATTCAGTTCCAGATGTTTCCCAAGAAACCCACACTAACCCACAACATCTCTCATGTATGAACCTCTGCTATTGATTTATTGACAGGCATTGTTCCAGTTTGTTCCTGAAAAGCAGCTGCTCTCTGAGAACAAGTAGGCAAAAGTCTGTGTTACGCCAGTCCAAACTTTAACCGACCCATTAAAGTAACATTCTAATGAGTGGCACTCAATTATGGTTGATCTTCATTAGAAGTCAAATAAAGTCAGATTTAATCTTTTATGTCTAGATTTACATCTGGATGTACATTTTATTGACTTTTGGCAGGTATTCATTTATATGGAAGCCAATATCTTCCATTGAAAAACAAACAAAAAAATATATATAAATTACAATTGTGTGAATTGGTTGCGGCGCCACAGTGGCGTAGTGAGTAGCACGTTTGCCTCACAGCAAGAAGGTCACTGGTTCGAGCCCCGGCTGGGTCAGTAGGCATTTCTGTGTGGAGTTTGCATGTTCCCCCCCTGTGGTTGTGTGGGTTTCCTCCGGGTGCTCCGGTTTCCCCCACAGTCCAAAGACATGTGGTATAGGTGAATTGGGTAGGCTAAATTGTCCGTAGTGTATGAGTGTGAATGTGTGTGTATGGATGTTTCCCAGAGATGGGTTGCGGCTGGAAGGGCATCCGCTGCGTAAAAAATATGCTGGATAAGTTGGCGGTTGATTTCGCTTTGGCGACCCCGGATTAATAAAGGGACTAAGCCGACAAGAAAATCAATGAATGAATGAATTGGTTGCGTTTTTTCAGTATTTTAAACAAACTGTGGATCTTACAATAATGGCTGAATCCTTACAGCTGTGAGACAAAACGACAGAACCGTGAGACGGAAATTCAGATCTGTGGCTTCAGCAGGCTTCCATAAGTATGATTACAAAAACTTTTCTAAACAAACCACATGCTTTGACATATCATTCATGTCCGTAGCATGGGGATTTTAGTGCATGTTACAAGGCAAAGTTTAGTACTTTGGGTTAGGGGGTTCTGAAAAAAAGCCATAACAAGAACCACTAATGACACTAGAGCACACAAATGGCCAAATTCACATCGCGTAAACTCGGATATTTGGTTTTACAGTACAGAGTGGTGATACACACTCATGGCGTGACTTTAACCATAAATGGGAAACCCTGGGAAAGGGTGAATGCCCTCTGAAGTGAAACACAATTATTCTCCGTCCAAGAAAACAGCAACAAAAATACCAGGCTCGGATGGTGACTTGGAAAAATGTGTTTTATGGAGTGGCAAGAAGGAAAAATAAAATAAAGGCAAATAAAAGCTGGTGAGTTAAAGAGCAGAACAACCTGGTTCCCATTTATAGAGCTGTTGCAGAAAAGACCATCAAGACTTTAAGAATTAAGATGCTGGATTAAGAGTATATCCATATAAAATCTCCAACAGTTCCTGTCATATTATCCAAAAATATCTGAGCTGATTGCAATTTAGATTGAATTCTTAGATAAATCTTTAATAGTTTATCATTTTATACAGCTAGTTATAAGTGAGATTTTTTAAAATTAATACATAGAATTCAAACCAACATGCAAGAAAAAAAATGCAACAGAGACCATAGAAGACAATGAGCTGAACCAAACACAAGACTAGAAATACAGGGCAGAACCAGAGAGATGAATAACTAAGGGCCAGTAAGGCACTAAGGCAATTCTTAACAATTAACAATGACAAAAACCTGTGTTGTTATGGCTTGCGTTCGTCCGCAAAGGGAAACCAGAAGATGAGATGCACACATGCAAAATGTAAAGAAGGCATCAATTTGAGCTATTTTCACAGTACTAGTCACTCACCATGGAGGGATTCAGTCATAATCTTTGTGTTCTCTCTTGACTTAAATGGTTTACTTGGTTGTGTCACTTTAGTTTTCATCATCACACTCTGATTTGTTGCTACCAACCAATCAGAGTGCTCTCTTCAGTTGACATCAATTCTACATGCCAAATCAGACCACTAGATCCGACGAGAGGCAACATATGGAACACAGCAAACATATCACAACTCACTGATGTGGCAGGGGGATGTTGATGGGGGGCTGGATGTTGTCTGGTGGGCCCCAAGAGTATCTTTGAGGCCCAAAAATGGGCCCTTAAAATGGTCCTAACTCCCTCCAACCCGCCAACGGTGCCCCTGGTTCCAGTACTGACTGATGGCTTACTGTCAACTTGGTGTGTCCAGTAGGGTAAAGGAGTTGTTTGAAGCCTGAGGGATGATGGACCATGATAGAGCCTAAGTAGTGTGGAGCAAAGGTGGCACTAGTGTGTTGACAGGTCTGTAGTCATCAGCTTGAAAGGCAAAGATAAAATGAGGGTTCCAAGCAACAAGACCCAGTTGAGTGCCACAGAGTCAACGCAAGATGGGCGGAGCCAGTGGAAGGAAAGTAGCCTAGGAGCTGAACGGTACCAGCTTGGACAAAGGAGCCTGAAGGATGGACTGAAACAAGAGGAGGATCAAGCAGGAGGCTAAGTAGAAAAGAACCAAGAAATTTGGCAGAGCCAGTGGAGATGGAAATGGAACCAGCAACAACAAAGAAGCACAGAGGCTGGGTGGAACCAGTGCAGATGAAGGAGCCAGGAGGCTGGGCAGGACCAGTAGAGACAATGGAGCAGCAAGGATGGAGAAGCCAAAATACCAGGTGTTGCTGAAGGAGCCATGAGATTTGGTGAGTCTGAGATGAAGGACCCTTGAGGCCAGAAGGCACGAATGGGGATGAACGATATTTCTGGCCAGAAAAAAAAAAAACAGTAAAATCAAGGAGCTTTGAGGCTGGGTGAAACAAGCAAGGATGATGGAACCAGGAGGCTGGGGGAACTATCAAAGATAAAAAAGCTTGAAGGTTGGGCAGGACCAGTGAGACAGAGATGCTTAAGTGGAAACAACAGAGACAAATGAGCTTGGAGGCTGAGTGAAATCAGCAGAGAAATGTCCAGATACAGGTCTTCAGTAGTGGTAGCATAGCTGAATAGGTTCTGGTGATCTGTATAGATTCTAGTGCCCCAGTATGATAATGGAAGAAATTAAATTAAGTTCCTGACTCTCTGTGTAAGTGAAGTGATGTGTATTTATATAGCGCATTTATTGTGTATTGCCATACACCCAAAGCACTTCACAATCACGAAAGTAGAGTCTCCCAATTCCACCACATGTGTGCAGCATCCACATGCCATGTGCAGCATGAATAGAGAGTAATAGAGCCAATTTAGTGGATGGGTAAGGGCCTTTTTAATGACCACAGAGAGTCAGAACCTCCATTTATTGTCTCATCCGAAAGACGGCGCTCACTGACAGTATAGTGTTCTCTTCACTTTACTGGGGCATTAGGACTCACACAGACCGCAGGTTGAGTGCCCCCTGTTGGCCTCACTAAGACCTCTTCCAACTGCAACCTAGTGTTCCCACGTGGTCTCCCATCCATGTACTGACCAGGCTCAGTCCCGTATAGCTTCAGTGAGTAACTGGTCTTGGGCTGCAGGAAGATATGGCTGTGGTCAATAAAAATCTCAGGCAGTCCTTCAAAAAGAGTAGGGATGTGTCCCCAGCATCTTGCCCACTGGTTTCTGTCTATCATGACCTCTTTATCATTCCCTTATCATAGTTGGATTTGTCTCGTATCTACTAACAAGCTGGTGTGTGGTGTGCGGTGTGCGATCTGGCCCAAAATGGTTTTGAGTGCCCAGATATGAATGTAATTAATTATTATTATTAAAAGTAGTAATTCTCCCACTGTAATGAACATCTTAGTTGGCTTTAGCTCAGTCAACAAAATGTTTCAATAAAAGTGTGTTTTTGCAAAAAAAAACTAATCTAAAACTAAAACTTTGAGGAGTTTTGCGAAGGATGTATGCATAGCGAATGTCTTTGAGACATATATGTTCTACATCATCTGCTGGAAAGGCAGTCTTTCATAAACATATGACAGTTCACAGAAGTCACACAACACTGGAGACATTTATTCACCCCCAGACCTATGTAAGGGACTTTTATTTGTAAATGGATTTGCTTTATTGAACTTGTTTTAGACAGTTAAAGGAAAAATGTTCTCATGTTGCCATTGATGAGCTTATACAAGCCAGGTGATATAACTCCAATTGGGTTTGACTGGAAGAAAAAATTTATATACATCTAGGATGCTTTGAGAATGAGTAATAGGTCAATTGTTTTGGTCACTAAGGATTTGGTTCATTTTTGGGTAAACTAACCATTTAATGTAACTTTCAGTCAGATGGTGCTGATTCACTTACCTAGAAAAAATAAAACATGTCATTTTCAGAAGTATTTTCTCATAAAACATATTTTTGTGTTAGAGTATAAAAGTTACTTTTCAACCTTCTTTAATTTAGCGACAGTTTATATTCCTCTTGTGACCATGCTGCTTGCCCCTACAAGTGAAGTACAGTAGAAGAATTTGCAGATCTTGCTGAGGTGGCGTTTTTCGCTCACCACCCCAGCTACTTGAACTCAAGGACATCCTGGAGACTGCACTGGCATGCTTATTCTCAAGTGCATTTACAGACTCCAGTGTCCCATAGCAAATGTGCGACCCCAAACCCATCCCTTCCCTTCCTTCTTTTACATTCCTGTCTTGATTGGCTGAATGTCAGGCTGTAAGTGATAGAGACTGTCGGTTCTGTCATCACGGAGAGTGAGTTAGGGAGCTCAAGACTTCGTTTCCTCCAAACGAGCCTGGCAGAGGATAAAAGTGACTGGCGTGGGAGTGTTATTTACACTGTTCCAGCATAAAACCACTGCCAAACAATACTTAAACACACACATACATTTACAGATACTCTCCACACCAGCCGCCTCAGTGTGGAAAACAAGATGTTAAGCGAATAAGTCTCTGAGGAGCAGTGTTGTGCTAGTTACTGAAAAATAGTTACTAGTTACAGTTACTAGTTACTTCATTCAAAAAGTAACTCAATTACTTTATCGATTACTTACACTAAAAAGTAATTCATTACTGTTCGTTCATTCATTCATTCATTCATTTTCTTTTCAGCTTAGTCCCTTTATTAATCCGGGAACCCCTCAGCGAAATGAACCACCAACTTATCCAGCATATGTTTTCGCAGCGGATGCCATTTTTCTGAGCAATACATTACTATACATTTTAAATAACGTGTGCTGAAATATAACAGAAATGTGTCAATGTTTACACTAAACTAATCAATTTTTGTTTTACAGATAACAAGTGTGTGCTTATTTATGTGAAACAACATTTTAATTAATGAATTTATAAATTAATAAAAGTAACATTAATAGTCTCGTGGTCTCTCTTGCGTGTGCGCATTCGGTCTCTCTCGCCAGCACACTTGGCCACTCTTGCGTGCACCCAGTCTCTCACGTGCGCACTCTGTCTCTCTCGCGCACATACTTGGTGTACTGTACTTCGCCCGCATTCAGTCTCTGCTTTCGCATGACTTTTGTCCAGTCTGGCACCTCAGATGTGGGCTAGACTGCAGCCAAAATTAATGAACTTACCAAGTAACGGACAAAAGCATCATATTGTAACAATAACTGAATTACTATATTTAAAAAGTAATTTATTACAGTATTAGTTACTGTCAAAAGTAATGTCCCTTCAGTAACGCATTACTAGTAACACGTTATATTCTGATTTCATGCGGCCGGCATTTAAAAAGTGAATTGAAGTTGCGGTGGGAAGAAACCCGGAAGGATCGCCTGAGTCACACAGGAATGTTGTGTACCTGGCTGTATATCTTAACAGCGAAGAGAAAGTGTCACAAATGTATAATTTCACTGCCTGCCGAGTGAATGGAAGGTCCGTTCTGAATGGATAGTGACAATAAAAAGGGATATCAGACCTCATTTTCAGCTAAGTTAAGGGAAATGGCATTAGTTAGCTAAAGTTTTTTTTTCTTCTTTTTCTCAAGCACACGTGTTAGATGCCATTTATCAAACTCAAGTTAATGGACTGATTCTTTCACTATATTATACCTGTCACGATACTGAGTTTCAGTACTGAAATTTATATTAAAAAAAGTTCATTTCCCGCTAACATTTAAGCGCCTCTTATCGTGTTCTTATTCACCAGTGTTCAACAGAAATTACTGTGATTGGCCGGTAAGGTCATCAATTCACCGCACTTCACAGCTGTTACAGAGCAAACACAGACGAGAGATCCGTTGATCTCCGTGGCCTTTAAACACTCCAGTGTCCGTGTATCTGTGTTCGCACTCGGTGAAGGACGGTGAACTGATGACCTTCACAGCTAATCACAGTCATTTCTGTTGAGCACTCCTGAATACTACACTCTAAAAAAAAAAAAGGTTCCTTGAGGTTCTATATAGAACCCTAGGGTTCTATACTTGGCCAGTAGAACCTTTTACCCAAAAAATTGTTCTATTTAGAACCCTTTGAGTGCAAAGAACCTTTTTGATTAAAAGGGTTCTATAATTTATGATTTATAACATACTTATATAGTAAAGATTACAAAATAATTATAAGCTATAACAAAGAGAGACAAAGCTTTTCGAGTCAAAACCTAATAAAATGACCGCTATGGTCAAAAACCTAATCAGTGTATGATGGGATTTTTGTTTCATGCAGGTTTGTACATTACCATATAACTAATATTTATATATGCTTAATATTTAACATTTATTACGAATTATTTTGTGAAATAAATAAAATAATCAGTTTATTTAGACTGTTCAGTGTGTTATTATAGTTTAATAATTTATTTTAAACTAATAATCATGATAACATCACTCTTAAAATTGATGTGTTAAAAAATAACACAAAATATGTGTTAAACAGTTCGTAACACATCTTGTGTTGCTACAGACACATTGTGTGTTAATATTGTGCTTAGCTGTTTACACAATGGCTGTGTTAAACCAAAATCCCTTTCTATAGTGTTTGGTTTTACTACATTTAAGCAGTATACTGTAAAATGCACATTTATTTTACCTGTAGTCAAAGGGCGATGTCTACTGTATTTATGTAATTTAATTATCATGTTGGCAATATAAAATAAGTATTTGAGTATACCTGGGTGAAATGTACGCGCTGTGAACGTGCGCGCGCGCGCGCGTTAAGTGCATGCGCAGTGACGTTCATTTTCAACCATCGCTCCCACCACGGCCCTGTCGGATATGAAGCTCTCTGCCTCAGGTGAGTGAAATTAATTACAATTCGTCTACGACAGTCAATATTTTTTCCACCTTGCTTAAGAATGTTTTGTGTTTGTTGTCCTAGAAGTTTTTTTTTCTACTATGTTGTATGTGTTTCGTACTACACGGGTGACCTATTAACTTCGTCGCAAGCTAAGTTAACAGTTAACCCATTTGGCGCGATTTTTGTAAACTTGTGTTTGCAGAATTGTTAATAACACGTATCAAGCGAAAGACTTAGTATAGATTTGTTGTGATTTCGGTAGGAAAGTTAGCGTCACTTTATAATTGATGTGAACGTGAATGTTTTGTATTCGACAGCGCTAACGTAAAGCCTCGGCATCTCTGAACTCGAGGTAACGTTATCTCACGCCGGAGACATTCTATAACGTTACGTAATCATAATGCTATTTAATGATGATGCCCTTTGACAGTAATTTGTATATCAGCCCCGAGACTAAAGGTTAGCTGGGTGCTGCGGACAGACAACAAATGGCGCCTTGGTGTGAGCAAATTCATAAAAAAATGTCTAAATATGAAAACCTTTATTGTAATCAACCTTGCGCGCCATTTTGGGCCACCTGTCTAGTCACATACTATTCAAAATATGCTTTGTATTGTTGTACACTGTTACATGTATTTGTTTTTTCACTGTGCTGTGTATATATGGATTTCTTTCCCTTTTACTTAGATAAAGGAAGTCGAGGAACAAATTACAGTTACTCTAACACCTCTACACCGAGCTCTTGCAACTGCTCATAGACGGAAAGGAAACATGGAGAAAACTATTCTCAGTTGGCATGGAGCATGATAAACTTTAAAGATAATATATTACAAGCAACATCCCTGATTCATCAGAAAGAAGTGTGCATTCAATATGGGTAAATGAATAATGTCTTTCACTTTTAATATTATATAATAGTAAATATTTAAATAAATAAAATGTTTTTGTCATTTCTTAATGTCATTGAACAGATGAAACTCAGACTGGCACCACAAATAGATTGCTGACACTGCTTGAAGAAAATACAATCCTGAGAGAACACGAAGAGACAAAGACGCTGTCTATTTCCTTAAGAAAGGTTATTGATAAAGTTGCTGCCAATGACCTCTTAAAGAAACATGTGAGTATGTTTTTTTTTAAGTCAATGTAAGCTGTATTTGTTTGCAAATTACTTACATTCATTTAAATAGGTTATACATTTAAAGAAATGACACATTTAACAAAAATATTTTAAATAAATTTAACAACAGTCTATAGTGGTATCAGTGTTTATTTTATGTTTGTCAATTTGTAAGAGCCATTTGCAACTATTTTTTTATATAACTTTTTTTTCAGCTATCCATCGGGTACAGAAAAGCTGGCACTAACAAAGGAAATTGTGTCATTGTTGTCCTCGTTAAGGATTCAGGAGCCAATTGGTGAAAATGAGGAACATGTAAGGATGTTTTTACATTATAAAAGGAATGCAATGTGTATATAAGCTGCTCAAGTGTACTTGACATTAACTTATTTTTGTTTTTGCATCACTAATGTCAGGAGCATTTTTTTTGATGGGCCATCACCTACTCATGTACAATTTGAAATGTTGTCACACAGTGGACACTTCGCTAAGTCCAGATGAAACTGTGCTAATTGAGTGGTTTACTCTGATTAAGTGGATGTAACCATCACCAGAAAATACATCAATAAATTGGTAATAGAGATGCTCAACTAAAACAGAACTTTACACTGACATTTGTTTTATAATTGTAACATTAATATGTCTTTGTTATTGTTGTTTTTTTTAGACATTGAATTTTCCAAGCTTGCAGATGGGAAAGAAGATTTGTCTATCCTGAAACAGAAAAGGAACATAATTCCAAATCTCAAGGGGATAGTGTCCTTGGAGAGGAAAAATGACATCAGATACTTGCTGGAGAAGTCTGACAATCAGCATGATGGTATAAATGTCTGTTGCCTGTGCACACTTTTGTAAACATAGTTTAAGCAAGAAAACTTAATGTAAATTTTAATTTTCAATTTATGATAAAGTAATTATTACAAATACATATTAATTCATTTTAATAAATTTAATTCTTATTTTGCATGTGACCTGCATCTTCACTTCTTCAAGATGAGCTGTGTTACTCTATGCTGAAGATCCTCATTCATCTTCCTCCACCCACGGCATCTGGGAGAACTGTTGCTAGAAGTAAGTGCTGTGTGAAATCTGCTGTACTGTATCATACCTATGGTATGGTTTTTACTGTGTTAGCTTGTGATAAACAAAATTGTTTCTAATGCAGCAACATTTTCTAATGGTTTTCATTGGTACCAGCCTTTAGAAATGAAACAATGTTCCATCTTTGCTCACTGAATCCATGAAGGGGACCTTGAAGTCAGCTCAGCCACAGTTTGTTTCCATCAGTTCTTTAGGACATGGATGCCGGTATGTAATTGTCAAAGAATGACTCTTTTGCCTCTCTTCCTAATGTTGAAACCATGACCTCTGCTGTGGACAAACTTTTTACATTTTCTGGCTGTGTAATTTTCAGTATCTATCCTCTGTTTTTTTTATTTTTTGAGAATGTGACCTATCTTTGACCCAGTCCCCCTGCAAATGATCAAATTATTCCTTAATTGATAGGTAAATTGTTTCTCACCTAAATGAAATAAGCATGCATAAGTGACTAACATGTTTTTAAAAGGATTTTGTCGAAACATTGGAGTTAATTTGATATTTAAGGGAAGTACATGCACTCCGATAGTCGCAACACTTGAGAATAAGTTTGATAATTAATATGTTGATGGCAAGTTCAGTTCAATACATTTTATGTCAAAGGTAGATTAATTCTGTGATATAAATTCATATTTCCACACTCTAAAATGCTGTCTTCCTACCTCAGATTATGATGGACCTGGAATGCGACATCAGATACTCATAAGTCAAGAACCGAATGAAACACCCTTTTCCAGAGTACAGATTATGGAGGGGTTTGCAGAACTAATGGAGCAGTTTTTTTCTTCTTGGAGTGCCACAGCTTGTGAGTAAACACTGTTACATTGTGTGCCAAATCGTTTTGAGTTCAATTTTAATGAAGAAGTTTAATGAACTTGTATTGCTGAAAATGTGTTATTTGGAAACTTACACATGAAGTAAACAAAATGTTTTTTTTTTTTGCATTTAGGATGCTGAAAACTTGGTGAAGAACACAGAAACATCATTAAAACAAATGGCCCAAAAAAAGGGAAGGAAAGAAGGAAGTGCTCCATGACAGTCTCATTGGACCAGCAGAGGAAACTGCAGAAGGTAACTACTCCCTATATTACATCCCATATCCTCCAAACACACTCACACACACTTTAATTTTATTGATTATAACTGTAATTCTATTTGATGACATGTTAATTGGTTAAAAGTACTCAACATTAAAATATTGTTTTACAGAAATCCAAAGGTCCTACACCAACCAGGATTCAACAGCTCTCCTGATTCCACCTACTGTAGGCTTGAAGTGTCAGTATTACATTGGACAACACTCACTCGCTACCCTTCGACTTCCTTATTTATCAGAGGCACCACAGTGGAGTGAATCACCAATTCATCTGCCCTTTCCAGCCACAACCCAGCACTTGGAAACACCCATATTCTCTTACATCTACACACATTCACTCACTATGGCCAATTCACCTATACCGTACACATGCTTTTGGACTGTGGGGTCAACCGAAGCACCCAGAAGAAACCCACGAGAAAACTGGGAGAACTTGGAAACTCCACACAGAAAATGCCAACTGGCCCAGTCGGGACTCGAACCATTGACCTGCTTGCTGTGAGGTTAAAAATTATGTATAAAAATGGATGTTGTGATGACCGATAGATGCAGGTACCATCCACTTTTTGAAACTGTAGTGTTATTTAATAGATGTTTTGATTGTTTGTGTATTGTTTCTATCTGCATTGTAATATATTTTTCTTCCGTTTAGAGATGTGTGAAAGTTAAGTACTGTATTTGCTCAAACAATAAAAAAGCGTATAAAAGTGAAATCATTACAATTACATTGTTGAATGCCATTAAACTGTTAAGGTAGATCTGCTGTCCAATGCAAAGTATCCAGAGGTGCAATTTTAAGTATTATTTAAAAAATATTTTGTATAATGAATTGAATAAATTTAAACAATTTGAATTGTCTGGACTGGTTTTATTTTTTTTATTCATTAATAAGTAGCAATAATTCATTAATAAATAAAAAGAACCCATAAATGGTTCTAAATAGAACCATCTAACTTGAATTCAAAGAACCATTTGGGGTTCTATTTAATGAACCCTTAAAATGGTCCTATATGGAACCTTTTTGGGGTTCCATATATGAAGCGTTTGATAGAACCATTTTTGGTTCTATATAGAACCGTTTGTTTTAAGAGTGTATATACAATCAGTGGGGTTTAAGAACGTGCCAATTGGTGCTTAAATGTTAGCGGGAAATGGATGTTTTTAAGATCTCAGTACCAGGACAACACCATTACAGACAATACGAGGGTGTGCTACAGATGACTGCATTGTTTTATCGCTCACCGGGTTACATGAGTTGAAGCAGGGAAGCATCTGCAAAGTCCCCATGAAATGAATCAGGAGGAGACTTCAGCGTATTACTCTTAAAGAGATTGTGATGTTGTTTGATGCCTAATATGCCTTTAATTGTTTGACTTAAACTGAACTGAATGATATTAAAGTGATGTTTACACCACATCTGCATTTTGAGATCGCGACAACAGCTGGATGTTTGTAGTCCACAGCATGTTGTTGCAATGTTTGCAGTGCTGATCCTATACTTTTGGGTTTCTTCTAACCGTAGCCTCGCTTTCGTGTTTTAAAATGGCGACCACGTGAAATAAGCGTATACTATAGCCCAACACTGGTAAGGAGGTAGCATAACATAAAATAATAAAATAAATAAAATAATTTCAAAATGCACAGAGAAAGCTTTAGTAGCAATAAATATAAGATGGCTAATATCTTGATAATTCAGTAGTGATTATTTTTTTAAAAAAATTCTTCATGTCTAATATTTGTGTGCGCTATGCATTTTTATGCATTATTTATTTGTTTGGGCTTGTTTTTACAGTACTAGTATTGTTTTAGTTGACTAAATTCTAACTTTTAATTCTTTTTTTTAAATTCCCGTAAGTTTCATTAAGTTAATTATAAGGAATTTGCCTACTGTATGTAGCATTAGGTAGGCTAAGGTTTTTAGGCAGAACTATAGTGACTTTCCACTCAAAGTTGTGTTTAAGGACATGGTAAATGTGGTAAGCATTGGAACGAACCTTGGAATTGGGTTTCAGTGAAAAATCCACAAGGCAAGAAAATGTTGCTTGTTGTTCAGTAAAAGAATGTGAACAGATAATAAAGTTCGTTTGTAGGGTGACCATCTATGTCAGGCATCACCAATCTCGATCTTGGAGGTCCGGTGTCCTGCAGGGTTTAGCTCCAACTTGCCTCAAAACACCTGCCTGGATGTTTCAAGTATACCTAGTGAGAGCTTGATTAGCTTGTTCAGGTGTGTTTGATTAGGGTTGGAGCTAAAATCTGCAGGACACCGGACCTCCAGGAACAAGTTTGGTGATCCCTGATCTATGTTAAGCTGCTTTGACACAGTCTGCATTGTAAAAAGCGTTATAAAATAGCAAGTTTCTGGCATGTTTTTAACATGTTTAATTTTGTTAACAAATTAGCATTTTGCAACATCATTGGCACATGGATTATCACATGATTTTTAAAAAAAAAATTATTGACCTTATTCTGCTCCGCCCACTTTTAATACTTCACTCTTCCGCATTTTGTCATCCAACTTCCAGTACGCTGACACAGTACATCAGATGACTGTTTCGGAAAGACATTACATAGTGTATAGTGAGCTGTAATTTTAGAAAAGTGGCATATAATGCTAGTTCAGTAAACGTTTTGGGTCACACTTTATTTTGATGGTCCGTTTGTTGAATTTAAGTTACATTGCAACTATTAGATTATAAGTAGACTGTTAAATTGGGGTTAGGGTTGAGGTTAGGGGTAGGGTTAGTGAAAGTTGACATGTACTTGCATAGTTTCTTATAGTCAGTTAAATGTCTGTTGAATGTCAGTATCAACAGATATTAAGTAGACAGTCTACTAATACTCAACTGGACCATCGAAAAGCAGGTCTAAGTGATCGATGGGGCAAACCCTTCAGCCAGATTAATCACTAATCTACCCCATTTTGTAATTATTATAGGTAAGGTATATTGATTGACTCAGGAGGCTGCCAGGAAATGCTTCCGGCTGGGAGTACGGTGAAACCTCGAGCAGTCCATGCCACTCAGCATGGGTGCTACTTAGTAGGCAGGGATCAGTGGAGACTGCAGGATGTTCGTGCATCGCTGGTTTAGGAAGGTCCTGTAGCCATGCAGCCTTTAAATTATGGAAGGCAAGTAAATATACAAATAAATAGTAATATCTTGTAAGGTCTGTGTTAACATAAGTAAGCCAAAAATGTAAACAGTATGCTAACGTATTTGTGTAATAATACACAGCTGCTGACTCGGTTATAGGCATGGGACGATAACCGTTTTCAAGGTATATAAAAGTCAAGGTTGTCATACCGCCAACATTTTCTGCTATACCGTTCCTAAGGTATGTGTAAGATTTTTTATTTACAATTTTTTTAGGTGTAAATTGTAAAGACATCTGTGTTTTTGGTACAAATGAAGACCGCAGAAGTCAATGATTCACTTGAATTATTTAGCCTGACATGTTTACTGCCCCAAAATACTTTTTTCTCAAAATAAAATATATTGTGTTCAAAGGGGAAAAAGGTTTTGTTTTTGTAGCCAGACATTTAAAAAGAGCATATTTTAGAGCAGTAATCACAATACCGTCATACCGTGAAACCGTGATATTTTAATCCAAGGTTATCAAACTGTCAGAATCTTATACCGCCCATGCCTACTCGGTTACCATCAGCAGACTAAGTATCTGGTCAAATCTCTTCATTTGTGAGGTATTGACCTTGTTCTTCAATGCGGAAGTGCTCTCGTTTTTGAGATTGTTTTAGAACCTCCAATTTAGCCACCTATGGGAGAAATGACTAGAAATATTAAATGGCTTTTAAATAAATATTAATAAATAATGAAAGTGTTTGCATGACTACACAGACAAAATAGAATAATATAATGAAAAAAACATCAGTTTGCAACATCAAGCAGCAAAACGAGCTGTTTTTAATGTCTAAAAATGAATGGAAGTGAATGAGACCGGAAGTCTCGAGCCAAAAAGACTCAAATGGTTGCGCCCGCTCGTACGCGGAGAATTAGGTCAATTGGATGCTGCTAGCAAGCAATGTTTGATAATTCATCTCAAAGTAGTGTGCCATAATGTTTTACAATGTTAACATGTTTTAACACATTGCAAGCATGTTTCTAACATGTTGGTTAACATGTTTGCTAGCTAGGCCAGTTGCTAGCTGCTGAAAGATCCCACTTTGCATCTTTGTGTTATTAGAAGAAATAAGAATAACCAGATTAAATAAAGTGTGAATTGTCTCTAATTTGAACCCAACTAGTTAAAAAAACATCAGAGACGCAGCTTTAACCAGCAATCATGCTTCAAAGGTTTTGTTTTTTTGGTTAACATTTTATTCAACTTATAAATACAATACAGTCTTTCTCACATTAATTGAAGGCACCATTAGCTGTCAAATTCTATAGAAATCATATACTCACATATGGAACACACTAAACCAACTAGCTGGACCAACACTCACCAACAGCCCAACACTGCCCAGGGGCTGACTGTCGGCATGGTGTGTCCCGGCCCTTAACTTAGTAACATACTCTCTTGTGCTAAGTGCTATTTGTGTGGTGCTGCCTTGGAAGACCATTCCAAATCAGTCTCTTCTGAGGATCCATGACCATTTTGAAGCTGCCCTAGAAGGCAACTGCATATATAAGCACTAGGCAGCCAGCCTGCTAGAGCTTTAGTGAACTTAGCACTTGCAAGGTGTGCGAGCATGTGGTGAATGGGGACAGTGTTGGGCTAAACTTTTATTGGGTCTGTTCCATCTGTTTTGGCTCACACTCAAACCATGCAGTGCGAAGTCATGCTCGGATCTCACACATTCCTTCAGCTTTATACGCTCTACTGTGCGCTCACTATTTCCATCTTCAAAACTGCTCTCACGGAAATGCTTTTCCAAAAATAGAGCTCAAAGCTCAGAGAGCTTATCAGGAAAACACCAAATGATTATGTTCAGTCTGCTTCGCTTGTAGGATATTTCTCACAGTGACAAACCACCTGTGCGTCACGCCTGCTTTCTCTAAATCGATTTCCATTCTGATCGCGCTCTGTAACCTAGCAAAAGCAAATCTTTCCTGCTACCCCCCACCAATTAGCTTCAGTCTCTTTTCTGCTGCTGTAATAGCCGAACAGCGAGTGATTATAACACTGTGGAATTTGATCTCTGCGCTGTTAGGTCACATGCTGTGACTGTAATTATTCGTTCCTGAAGAGAGAGAGAGAGTTGGACACGAGAAGAACAGAGCACAGAAACATTCGGGACATATTCAGCTCTGGCCTGTGAGTGCAGTGAGCATTTGGTTTCCTTCTTGGTTGAATTACAGTGGCTATCTGGAGTGGCTTTGGGAAATGTGCCATGGAAAGATGATGTTGTTCTTCACAGGCAATCAGTTTGTTTGAGTCAGACCTGAAAAATAATGTCTCTGTGAGTTTAGATTCAATGAGGCCATTTATCTGATAATGTTGTTTACATTTTTTAGGCTGCAAATGGGCACGGAGGCCTTGCGCCGAACGGTTTCTTGGCTAGAGGTGTGTGAGATGCATGGTCACTAATTTGGCCACGAGCAATGTGCAAGTATGTTTCTATAAGGTATTTATATGTATGTTTCTACATATATATATATATATATACCACAGAATATGCAGAATTTCTATGTATGTTTCTTTGTGGTATTTATACTTTATACCTTTTTTTTAACTTTCTTTTTCAGTGTCTAGAAGGAGTTGTTTATTCTTGGAACATTCGCTCTGGTGGATCTAGACCGACAGTGTTTAGTTTTAAAATTAGGATAATTTCATTAAATGCTATTTATTTTTACTATGCTGTGTGTATATGTATAGTATAATCATGAAACTTGTGTACATTGTAAAATAAAACATTTTATTCAATATCTTAGCTGTACTTTTAAGTTTAATACAGTCCCTTAAAATAACCAACTCTAATGCAATATTATTCATGTCAATATACAGTGCCAGTCAAGAATTATGTAATGTTTTTGAAGGAAGTCTCTGGTGCACACCAAAGGTGAATTTATTTAATAAAAGTGAAGTTTGTTTACAAACTAATTTCGAGAGGATCACCGCACATTATCTAATCACGATCTCCCAATCATATGATTCCCCTTCTACTATAAACAACCACAGTTCCAGTCCACAGTTATCTTCATATGGAAGAAAACCCTCCTTTCCTCCTCCTTCTCCTCCTTTTCTTAGATCGGGCGGCACGGCGGCTCAGGTGCTAGCACTGTCGCCCCACAGCAAGAACACGGCCAGCCTTGGTCCTCGCCAGGCTGGTGGTTGTTTCTGTGCAGAGTTTGTATATTCTCCCCGTGTCCGCGTGGGTTTCCCCCGGGCCCTCCGGTTTCCTCCAACCATCCAAAGATATACATAATTCATAACAGATAAAACAATTCAGGCTCCGGTCTAACTCCCTTCCGCCTCGGATGTTTCCCTTAGCTGCTGCAGAGGGGGAGTTTGAGAGCTACCTAAGCTCAAGCTCCCCTCTCGCTCTACGAACGGGAGGCAGCCCTGGGCTCGAGGATCCCTTGAGCTCAGGGCTCTCTCCCGAGACAGCATGCCAAACAAGCTTATATCAAATCATCAGCTAAGTGTGAACTCTTGAAAGTACAATAAAACAGTAATATTGTGATTATTTCAATTAAAAATAGCTGTTTTCAGTGTGAATCTATTATTAATTGAAGTTATTCATGTAACTTAAGCTGAATTTCCGCATCATCATCTTCAAATATTCTGATTTGTTTCTCTATTATGATAGATCATTATTGGTGATCAAACTTTAAGGAAAGTCAAAGTGAGTAGTGAGGAAGACCAATGGGTCAACAGCAGGTTTCTCATGCTCTAAGTTTATTTTATTTGATTATATTTTGAAATATAATTAAATGAAAAAAAAAATTCTTTGTGGCTTCAACATAGCATTTTGAAAAATTATAATTAGAAACACAAGAAACCAGTCTTACGCTAAGCTGATGTGTGTCTGCACAGGTCCTAAATATTGTCTCTCTCTGTCTCAATCACTGCAAAGGCACAGGTGTTAGTAATGCATAAATTTACCTACTTTCGATCTACCATTCTCCCAACATGCTCTGCACCATGACATGTGCTTGACCACATTCCCCTCGTGACATATTCCCCCAATACTATTACCCAATACCCCACAACTATTAGTAATACCCCCTACTCCCCTCCCCAGCCTGTGGATCACCTTTAATATAAAGGTGATGATGTTAGATAACCATTTGGAGGGGTACGTTATCTAAACAGAGAGTTGAACTCTGGAGTTAATAGGTATTATATATATATAATATAATTGCTGATAGGTACCTAATAACAGGTATTCTTTCACAATAGTGTGTACTGTACTATCCTCTTCGAGGGCTTACAGCTAATGTACTGCAACGGTCGATCCCTCCTGACCTCCTGGCACAAACCTGCGCCCAAATCCTTGTTGGACATGTCTAGCTGTACAAAAAAATAGAGAGTCAGTTAAAATCAGAATAGTGGTCATCCAAAGAGTGCATATTTAATATGGGTAAAGGCTTATTGGCACAGCTCCAACTATAAGGGTCAGGACACACCAAGCTGACGGTTGGCCGTTGGGCTTCATCAGTCTATCATTGGTCTGGCTAGTTGGTTTGGTGTCAGCCACACATTACCTCTTGTCAGGTTAATGTCAGAGCTTGTTGGGCCAATTCAGCATGTTGAATCGGCATCACGTGACATAGTGAAGTGATGTAGCAAGTGAACAATTCAAGCCAAGAAGGAACACAAAACGACAGGCTGTAATTATGCTACAATTCTTAAATATTTGCAAAATATATGGATTATTATATTATCTGACATATTTGCATGAGCAAATCCTTTTGTGATGAGTGGTTGAACACTGCTTTGTTTACAATTTGCATGCACACGTGAGAAGTTCCACAGTCCTAAACAAGAAAACAGATCATGCCCCCAGCAGTGCAGAAAGATATGTGCTCTTGCGCAGCCGCAGAATGCACACTCTTGAATAAGGCAGCTGCCGTCAATTTGGTGTGTTCACAGGCAGCTTTTTTGTCCAGACGGAAGACGTGAGCCGACACGAGGTGACTAGGTGACTACATAGTTGGGTTTTGTTGGTGCTAGTTGTTTGGTGACAGCATGGTGTATACCAGCTTTTAGAGAGTATATGGTTCCTTCAAATATCTAGGTATCATGCACAAAAAGTACCCACCATCCCCAGCAACTTCTTCAACAGCTTTATAATCTTGGGTTAATTTGGGGACACATCTGTCTATGTGTGGAAGCCAATAAACCATACGTCCAATCGCTTAATTGCACACATTTTCAGGTAGGCAGTTAAAATGGCCAATCTCAGCATACCCATAAATGCTTTCTAGGCTAAATTAAAAGTTGTTAGATCTAATGTTGAATAAAAATGAGAGGAACATACCCAAGAAATTCGTCAATTTGTGGCATTGGTCATGCATCAAATTTTAACACAGCAACTACTTTGAGATGATCCACAGAGAAATGGACTAAGCTGTACGTCTTAGGAACTTTTCAGTTCATCCTGAACTAGTTCTTTTCAGGTAAGCAGTAGTCAGGTTTGGACTATAGCACAGAGTTTGGTCTTAATACTGTGCTGAAAAAAATTGATAAGTCCAAGCAAAAAAGATAACAAGATAATCTGTAAATTCTTACACCAGGTATTTGGGATGTTAGTGTACTGCTAGGGTGAGATGATCTCTCCCTCTCCCAGTGACCTGAGAGGTTGGGCTAGTGTTGCATAACCCCTCTGGTCCCAATTCATCCTGTCATACGACATCTAAAACCCTGCTTGGGGAACCCCCTCATATGGTGAACTATAGAGGGTCTAATCATCTGTTGCAATTTCAAAAACTTACAAATCATAGTTTTTAAGGTGAGATTTACATGTTCAACTGATAGACAGTAATACAAATAGATTCAATGCCAAATAAATCATGTAGCTCCTCTAGTGTATGTGTCATTAACACAGTGGTAAGAATCATAATACACCCCCACAGGAGATGCCCTGTTTTTTTTTTTTTATTTCTTTCTAGTTGCATGATGAGGACAATACAAATTCTCATGAAGAGGATTTCTAGTAATGGTAAAGGGCACAAGGGTGCTTTTAGGGAGGCCACAAGGCTGGCATTCATGGCATGCCTCAGACCATCTGCTGATGGCATTGTTAATGTCCAGCCAAAAAAATCAGGGCATTAAATGATTTATTGTTGCCGCTTGACCTTAGTGTCTGGATATAGTTTTAGAATGAATGGCATGGAAAAGCATTTCCTGGCAGCTCACTAAAAATTGGGTTGTATCTTGCTTTGTCTGAGCATCTTGGGTCACTCGATATACCTTACCTTTAATAATTACAAAATGGGGTAGATTAGTGGTTAATCTGGCTGAAGGGTTTGCCCCATCGATCACTTAGACCTGCTTAAATGCATTTTTACACTGCCTTCAAAGCAAGTCCTTGCAATAGAGAGAGCTGACTCATTTCTCACTTTCTGATGCAGTTGAGGACAATCCCATTAGGGCTTCCCCCAGCTGAGAAGACACATTCCTACCATTTATCTTTTGGTTTCAAGATACATCCGCAGACAAAACGCCACCAAAAAAAAATTATCTGGCATATTAGAGCCCAGGATTAGCAGATATTTGAATATCTGCCACCTCTACACTATGCTTTGCCCTGAAATTAGATATTTACAGCCATTAATGTATAGTTCACTGATTTACTTGAATTTGATGTAGCCTGTCACGATCAATTGCAGCAACTGGCAAGAAATACGAACCAATGTTCCAATCTACATCACGGGACAACTCAGGCCCGTGATCCACCTTCCCGCACTATTAACAAGCCCGCCCAGACCTCTCTGCCACTGCACCACTAGATCCATGGATTAAAAAAGAGGGGAATAAAAGAGCGAGAAGACCGTTATCAGAATCCCCCTCATATATCTTGGTAGCCCCTGCAGTTTTGACCTGGAAAATTGGGACAAGAAGAGGGGAAAGAGAAAGATGGCTATGCTAGATTGTGCAGATTTGCTGACCCTAAAACATTCTACCAAGTGGTCCTCCACTATCTTGATGGCCTCCTCTAGCAACATTGGCCCACTTTGGGAAGTTTTGGACTGGTAAATGCTAAACAGCAATCTGGACTTCCTGAGACAGTAGGGGAATGACTCTTACCGGCCACTGGTCCCCCACCCAGCCACATACCTCCATCACTTTCTCAAAGAGATTCATGAATGATGGCCACATCATACGCTGTGCCAGCTTGCCTGGTGCAGAGGATGATTCCGCGAGCTGATATCTCTCTCAGCTGGTGTGTTTCTGCTCCCCAATCACTGCAAAGACACAGGTGTTAATAATGCATTAATTAATGTACTTTTGAGTTGCCAATGTCCCAGCATGCTCTCTCCTTATGACAGGCCCTCAACCACAGCCCTCTCATGACTTAATGGTTATTATTATTATATATGTTGGGAAAAATTCAGCTTCCTGCTTAGTGGAAACAGTGGTATATTTTTAATTTTCAACATTCTTAAAAGAGCCCATATTATGGATTTTTGAAAATGACCTTCCATGCAGTGTGTAACACAGCTCTAAGGGAAGTGAAATGTCCAGCTAAGGCTTAAATCTGAAAGTGCACAGTGTTTAAAACTAATGATTCATCTATAAAAGAGTCGACTCATCGTTGTTTAAATGAATCGTTAATAAATCGTCTTTAGCCGTTATGGCTTGACGTCAACGCGAAAAATAAGCCCCGCCCACTAGTTGCGCGTGCAGACCTCGGGAAAATTGAACTCCCCGGCCCCGCCCACAGACAGGAAGAAAAAGTGGAAGACGACAAGCACTGAATCGCATTCCGGTTAAATCATGTCCCATAGACGCTGTGCTCTGCAGTGCGAGGGAAAAGCTGTGTTCTTTTCCCTACCTAAAGATAAAGCTGTGAAGCGTCAGTGGTTGCGGTTCATTTTTGGTAAAATACCTGAGAATTATAGCCCCAACATGGTGCTGTGTTCGCGTCGTTTCTCTAAAGAGAGCTACACCAATCTACATGCTTACAACGTGGGATTTGTTGCACGGTTGTTGTTAAAGGATGGATCAATACCCAGTTTATTTGGACCAGCATGTTCTTCCACCGAATCACAACCTGTAAGTATGATTAAAATAACGATATTCTTGTTCACTGTAACAAGGTAAATATGGATGTAGTTGTCTGTGTTGTGTTTGCTCCGTGCAGCATGTAGCGGTAGCCATTTAGCTTACTGCCGAATGTAACTATTTGTTGGCTTACAATAGTCCATAATGTGTTAATTATTACTGAATGTTTGTTGTTATGATGAAGAATATAGCGATATGCTGTTGTACAATTGCAGTGATCTTTTTTCAATATGTTCTGGCATTGGGCTGCTGACACGTAAAGGACGTGATGTGGAACGCTACCATGTCACGTAAAGGAGGTGCTTGGGAAAAAAAGACTCGCTCAGACGATTCATATGGTAGTCGGTGGGTAAAAATAAATAGATATTATAAGACATTGAAAGTGTTTTTTAACCTTGCATACATATCATCCTGTTGTTTGGGACTTCAAAAAGTGAAATTTAACCATTCTCAACCCAACATATGGGCTCTTTAAAAAAAAAAAAAACATATGAATGTCTTTATTGAAAGATCACGTGGTGGTAAGACTGGAGAAAATATGTCTTTTTGAATAAATAAATTAATTTAGAGACTTAATGTTGTGCTCGGTGGTTAGTACTGTCACCTCACAGTAAGAAGGTCACTGGTTCGAGTTCAAGTTGTTTTCAAGTTTTCCCTGTGTTCATGTGGGTTTTCTCCGGGTGCTCCGATTTCCCCCACAGTCCACAGACATGCAGTATAAGTTGAATAAACTAAAATAGATGGAATAGAAGACTGTATGTGTGTTTCCCAATGCTGGGATGCAGCTGGAAGGACATCCGCTGCATAAAATATATGCCAGTGCGGTTGGTGGTTCATTCCTCTGTTAAATCTAAGCTGGACTAAGCAAAAGTAAAAATGAATGAATGAATGTTTCCAAACTTTTGACTGTTGTGCAGTTATTTATTTATTTATACATCACCGTAACCTATTAAAATATCTATTATAGAATATTATAGAATAGATTTCAGGGTTCTGCCACTCCAGTCTTGTAAATTCTTGTTTTGGTGGCAGAGTCTAGACACTAGCTCTGACTTCTCCTATTTGTGGTGCTCGACTTGAGTTTTCTGTCATTGTGTGTATGTCTCTGTATCGGCACCGTCATGGGCGTGCTCAGCCCATACGCGCTCCTGCTTGATGCGTGCGCAATTTCTGGGCATGCTTGGGATGCGCGCCCTTGTACTAGTGTTTGTTCTGTCGACATTGTGCTGTTACATTCACAGCGTCTTAGTCTAGTTGGTTTCGGTTTTGGATGTTGCTGAAATAAAATATGCGTGTTACATATGTGTGAGCATATGGTAAGGTGTTATCATTTTGTCTTGTGCTTGTGTCCTGCGTTTGTCTAAGCACGTGGCCCTGTGTTTACATAGTGGCCGCGTGCTTCTGTTGTCCGTTTTGAGCACGCGGATAATGAGTTCTCTCATTGGCTGCGTGTTCTTCTATCGTTTTACCTGAGCACATGGCTTATGATGTTTTCTTGTGTCATGTGCTCTCCCGTCTATTGTCTAGTCCCACCTTCCTTGTTAAACCATTATTAGTTTATCATCTTCACCTGTCTGTTTGTTAATTATTTCTGCTTTATATTCTCCTCATGTCTGCTGTCCTGTGCTAGTTCGTCATCGTTTATAGTCCTGTAGTCCTGTTTCCAGTCCTGATCCCTGCCAGCCTGCCCAGTCAAGTTTGGTTTTTTTTTTTTTTGTTTTATTAATGTTTTCCCCCAGGGGAGAGTTTTTTTTGCTGTTTTGCCTTTTTATTTTATTTTATTATAAATAAAAACCCATTTTTGTTCTTCAATTGGCTCCTCGTCCATTTCCCTTCACCCAACCCTGAAAATAGATGAGAAACTGTTCGTTTTATTTAAACTGTTAGAAATTGCATTATAAATCTTTTTTGTTTTTGAAACAATTTTAATTTCACAACATTAGGATTGGAGGCAAATGGAAGTCTTATTAGAATGATATGTCATCATAAAATAGAAGAAATACAGAAACACTAAAAACATATGCGTAACAAAATCATAAAAATGATTTCTATGCATGCAGTGTACCTACGCAAAATGTTTCTATATTAGAGCAAATTTAAAGCCCTAGTGAGAACAAACATATGCTTGCAAGACACAGCCTGACACACAAATATGTGAGCCAGTATGTTTAATGTGACAGAAAGCCTCCATGACAGCCCTAAATCATGCAGTGTGACTGTGTGTGCCTGTGTTTAGAGCATTAATGCATATTTGTGTGTGACCAGACAGATCCATAATATGGAGTGGCAGTGCCATCAGGGATGTGCTGTTTTCTATAAAACTCCCTTGGAGGAATGAAACAAATAAATCAATTTCTCCACCCCCTTATATCATTTCCTGCGTCCCCCTCCAGAAACCGCTGATGAAACCCAGTATTAAATGAGTGTCACAGTGAAGGCTGCCATACGTGACACACTGCAGAGCAGGAAGGACAATTAATGATTTACCATCCACCTCTGAGATCAGCCAGAGGAATGTGAATGAGAGACAGAGTGTTCGAGATGTGCTGACACTCCAGTAGAGAGTGCGAGATTTAGATTATTAGGACTAAATGCAAGCCCACAGTTTGGCATCCGTTTATTAGAGAGCTGCAGCGTTTTCAATAAACATTCAGCCAGCTGCAATAATATTCACAGAAATAAACACCTAGACTCGCACACAGCGGTGCTTCTAAATTCAGTCGGATGACTTTATTGGCTTGCACTGATAAGAAAATGTTGATACGATCTAGGTCGATTACCCGTTTTCATGCATGGCCCCATCAATCGCTATCTTATCAGATTGCTCAGGCTGATTTTCGGTCTCTTTCCAATGCACAAACTGTTCCTCTGTGCAGAAACACTAGAGCATTGCATTCCCATAATGCTCAGGGAAACCAGAGGAGAGCCCTGATGTGCACGGTCCTGAAAAGGAATTCCTGAGGTATACAGAAAAACAGACAATAAGAAATCAAGAGCGAGAGACCAAGGAAGAAATAGGAAAGAAAAAGAAAAACAATCTTAGTAGTCGAGGCTGCTGTTAGTGGGGTTGTGTGTGCCGGGGGGTATTTCCTTACCCCCTCTGCTTGTTTTCAGTGGGCCAGTCTCAACACTGGGGTCTGCAGGCAGGCCTGTAGGCCTTTATTTTCCCAAAGTTGGAGCCACTGAGCTGTACAGCCTGTGCAGACTTTGTGTTATTACAGAGCAGAGGCAGGAGGGGTGTCCAGCGCTGAAGCAGCACAATCCAACATCCAACCCACACTCTAATCATCTCTTACCACCCAGTGAGAAGGAGAGATAGACCGAAAATGAGAAAAAGGGATGGACGGATGCAGGCCCATCTCAGAAGTTCTTAGGTCGACATGCCCAATGAATAGAGAAGGGGGTCAAGTTTCCTAGTTGTTCTTCCCCTCTAATGGCAGTGCTGGATGAATGGATGGATGGTAAAATATAGCAAATGGTCAGTGAAGGTTCTGTATGGATGAATAAACTGATCGTGGTACAGCAGGTGTCATGAGACCACTAATGCCTGACCACCCAAAGTGCATTTTCCACATTATTCTGCAGCGTTGACTTCCTCTGGTAGTCAAAAATGGGTCAAAATGGGTCCAGACTGTTTTTTTTTTTACATCTTTTTTTCAAATCCATGTTTGAATTGGGGAAAAAACAGTACAATCATACCTTATTCACTAATAAGGCTGCATACTGTACACTGTTAATACCATATTAGGGTTTTTGCACCACAGAGGTTGCAGGAACTCACCAGGGGAATGGCCTTGTCTTGTGAAGGTCTTGTCGTCAATTCTAGTTGTTAGAACAACAAACAATGACTTCTTGGTGATTTTTGAAAAAGTGACAAAAGGTAGATTTTTTTCCATGAATCATCAGTTGAACTGCATGCCAATCCTCTCAAATTCTGCAGAAGACCTATTGGAAACCACATGGACCCAAGATTCTTACATAAATCAGTCAAGTTTGGTGAAGGAAAAGTCATGGTTTGGGGTTACATTCAGTATGGAGGTGTGCGAGAGATCTGCAGAGTAGATGGCAACTTCAACAGCCTGAGGTATCAAGACATTTTTGCTGCCCATTACATTACAAACCACAGGGGAGGGCAAATTCTTCCGCAGTATAACACTCCTTCTCATACTTCAGCCTCCACATCAAAGTTCCTGAAAGCAAAGAAGGTCAAGGTGCTCCGGTATTGGCCAGCCCAGTCACCAGACATGAACATTATTGAGCATGTCTGGCGTAAGATGGAGGAGGAGGCATTGAAGATGAATCCGAAAATTCTTGATGTACTCTGGGAGTCCTGCAAGAATGCTTTCTTTGCCATTTCAGATGACTTTATTAATAAGTTATTTGAGTCATTGCAGAGATTTATGGATGTAGTCCTCCAAGCTCGTGAAGTGACAAGACTTTTGTCTAAGCAAAGTCAGACCTTACTGCATGTCCTAATTAATTAAAAGTCAAGGCATGACCATATTTTATTTAGGTAAAATAAGCAAAAGCAAGAGGCCTTTGCCTTTCATATAAGCCACTTCTGAAACCAAATGATCAACTAGAAGTCAACTTATTATTTGTTATTCCTAAAACTTGAATAGGCGACAAGACTTTTCTCAGGTAGTGTAAAATTGTTCCCACGTGCCAAAAAAGCAGGTACTTTCACAAGTAGTTTGAGAAAAAAGCTCCACTGGTGCAGAAGCTTTGTTAAGGATTAAATAGTTACTGTAAGTACTTGTGTAAGTACATGCTTCAGTACACAAAGGAACTGAGAATGATTTTAGTTATATGACCATGTTTTAGTGGGAGTAAATTAGCTTCTACTTCAGAGTTTAACTTTTAAGCTGAAAGGTATAATTCTGATCTTATTTATACAAAAGGGTCCAAAAGCAGTGAATGGCAACTTGGGCAATTTACAAGCAGCTGGCACAATGTATGAGCAGTTTGCCTATGTGCTTTGAATAATTTTTGAACTACTTAATTTGTCCACAAGGTGTCAACACCGAACGGGGCTGTTTGTTTCACATTTGTCAATTGAAACATGGGAGACAACAATAACCTGGCAAGAACAGTTGATAACCATTTTAGTACATTTATAAGGGAAAAGTAAAGGTACCTGCCTCAAATGAGTGCGGGGTATTTTCATTTGCTCATATCTATTGGAGAAAGAAAATGCAGACACTGGACATGCACAGAAAGACATTGCAGAAAGACATTTCATTAATTGTGTGGACACTTCTTTGTGTAGAAAAACTAAACAAAACAAAAACATCTCTAAGGTTTTGGACTTAAACCTGTACAAGAGCAGCTTGTACTGACATACTGCAAATAATAAATGCTAAATGAAGCACTGTTTCTTGGCATTTTTAAAAAGCCATGTAAACACAGTGCTGAGTGGGTTTGAACTCTGGAGTTATTGTTCAACAAAGTAAACTTATGTTGATGCACAACTGTCAGAGATGCTACATGTGCTCTAGCATAGTCGTAAAATCTTGTTGGGATGTTAAATGTGAATGCTGCTGAATCCTGGTGTGCACCAAAACGAGCAGTCTGAGAACAATACAATAATGTCCACAGAATGAACCCAAAGGTGCATGATGAAGGGCAGGAAGTTTCATTTTATTAATTTATTTTAATTATTCAGTATGCTGTTTCTGTCATAAAAAGATGTCTTAATATGTATTTGACACTGTAAGCAAGGCTTGACCTAATGCGAACTAAGTGTCATCATACCTTAAGATCGTTGTTTTTTGTCTTTATAGTAACCCCCAAACTTAAAATAATCACTTTAACGCTTTAAAATGATATTTGCAGATGTTGCACCCAAAAGGTACTGAAAAAATAAGAAGAAAGTTTTCTGAAGAATTGTTGATAAATTGAGAATTGCGTTTATTAATATGCATGCATCAATATATATTCTTCTTTATAAGAAAAAACAATTTTTCATTACTAATTTTTATGCAAATATATGCTTATTATAATTTAGTTGCATTATCTTTATAATGTCAACAGGTGCGTTTTTTAAAACTCTTCAAGTGCATGTAAATGACAATACTATGACGGGTCTAATAGCCTGCGCAAGATTTGTATTTCACCCATTTGTCTAAAAATGCTGTTCGGATTTCATTAAGGATGCGCGCGATCCCTTAAGACCGGTGACTACATAATTCATACCGGGGGGGGGAGTGACTTACTGCCCGTGCTTTTCCTGCCTGTATAAAACCTGAAGTTCCACTTAAACTCACTTACAGATGGAGAGACCCAGCCGCGTAGTTCACAGTCTAGTCAAACCGACGTGACAGCAGCATAACCAAAAGCCTCGCTACTTTCCTACAGCATATGTTGACAGCTCAGGCTTAAGTGTAATCATAGATCCAGGTGAGGTGATCTGACGCACCGGTTTTTCCACGCATCTTTGAGTGTGCGCGTGTTTAGCCCTTCGGCTCCATGACGGGACTGTGTGCGCTCTGCCTGACCGCGCTCCTCGCAGCATTCGCGCGGCTGGCTGAAAGCGTCAGCCCTGTGGTCCGCTGCGAGCCATGCGACGACGGGGCGATGGTGCTGTGCAAACCGCTGCCGTGGGATTGCGCAGAGCCGGTGAAGGAGCCCGGTTGTGGGTGCTGCATGACTTGTCCGCTGACCGAGGGCCAGGCGTGCGGAGTGTACACGGGGCGCTGCGGTACCGGGCTGAGCTGTCAACATCGCCCCGGAGAGAGCAAACCTCTGCAGGCTCTGCTGGAGGGACGGGGCGTGTGTGCGAAAGCACCGGACAAAAAGCAAAGCGGACACGGTAAGCGCGAACGATTTGTTTGTAAATACTGTACAGCCCTCATTTCTTTAAGGTAGCTACTAAATGTGCAGTGCTATTTATTGAATGACTTTAAGGTAGTCGCATTTTCTGTCGTTTAATTCTTTTCGTTTAATTTTTGTCTGCGCACAAACAATTTTTGTCTGCGCACAAACGACACAATACTTTATAAACAAACTTTTTTTAGACATACGTTCAATACTATATGTTTGACACAATGATTAACGATGACAGGGCTTATTAGTCGACACGGGTCCGAAAGGAACGCACTTTGGCAGCCTAAAACTGTTGCTATGGTTACCACTTAAGATGAAGTCGATTTCTTCCCGTACGTTTATTCAAGTGCATGTCTACTAAATTGTAGACCTTTGGTTTATTAACTTTTGTAAATATTTATGTTGCAAAAACATAACAAAACCTTAATAATCGCTGCAAAGCCCTAGTTTTTAGGGTCATCCACTTAACACCCATCTTCACTTCACAGCCTGTGAATGAGTGTCCGAGGGTGTGTTGAAACTTGCAGATTGATTCTCTTGGATCACTTGCTCCAGAATAATACAATTAGTCCTGGTTCACTCGGCTTTCACGCTGTCATTTTTTAGACTGAACACAGACACACACACACAAAACAATAATTTTGTGAAAGAACATTTCAGACATCCAAAACAAAACTGTTGTGGGATGTGCTCTCATCTGTTCTGTTTATGGTCGCATCTTGTGACATTGTGCCATGTTTTTGGTTCATTTAGGTTTGTTTTCTTTGTGCTGCATTCATGAACCATAAAACAACTTTCCATTGGCCATAGTCCTCTTGTTTGGTGTGCACCAGGGTTCGGATGGCAGTGTTCACACTTCTTCAAATAAGTTACATTAACAATACAATTGCACCAAAGTTTTCCAATGAATGAAGGCATTCTATAACATCCCAATACACATTTTGTTCACTGTTACACAGTTGTGTGAGTTTAATCTAATGTGCATAACATTGTTAATATGCTCATAGATTAGAAATGCCTCTGTGCTCATAGTCAGTCTTTCTCTCGCTCTAGGGAGGTGGGGGGCTTTCTTTACTGCTCATAAGATGCAGCAACTAACTACAGTTTCACTGCACCCATGCCACTACTATACATCTATTCTATAGACACAATAATTTCCAAATTGACTTCTCCACTTTAAAAACAATCATGTACATCTAAGACTACAATATGCAGAAAGATTTAAGGTTGTCATTTAACATAGACAAAAAAATTACGCAACGTGTTTTTTCTCCATGACAGCACATTGTTTCTGTTTTTAACACATTACACTGGTTATACATCCCAACCGCTTATTCTCTGCCTGAGGAGAATAATTTTAATCATTACTACTAGGTCATTCTGAGCAGGTAGGTCAGAGTTTCAGAACACCAGTATGACGCAGTGACCTCCAGCAACATGCAGTCGTCGTGAAGTCCAGCCACCATGAGACGGCCCCACACTACTGCCGTTGTTCTCAAGGTTTAGCACTACAGCAGTCTCTCTATGCTGTTTAATGTGTGGTGTATGTGAAAGAGAGAAGCAGAGATGGAGAGAGAAACAGCTCTGTGTATCTGTGTGTGTGCACTAAAATTTGGCTTCTCCAACCCAATCGTTAAGAATGCCACATTCGTTTATATATAGTCCCTGCAGAAGAGCGCAGATTCACAGTTTTGTGAATGATGCTCTATAGCTGTTTACTGGCTCAGGGACTCCTGAGCTCTCCATTCAGAGCATCAAGACTCAAGGAAAATAGCACCTCTTATAGGCAACTTTTCTTTCAGTTTTCAGCATTTTAGACTAAGTCTACCTGCGCTGAAGCTTGTATTTTGGATTTCTTACAATGCATATATTGAGACATCACCTTGCTGCAAGAAAACAGATTCATTCAAACGAATTCCTTGAGAAAGGGAAGGCTGCAGACCCACACAACCAAAATAAGTGGCGTTCTCAGATGTAACTGACGTCAAGCAACCAGAATGAATTTGTTTTTACCCTCTCTAGTTATTTGGCTGAGCCGCAGTGGTGTGTTGAAGCAATCAACCATGACATTGTCACACACACAAAGGCTATTGTTAGGATTCAGAGTCACTTTTAAAAAGCAGTTTGGGGGCGCCAGCTGTTTTACAGTAGTGCCTTACCTCATGTTTTCTCCCTCTGCTGCCCTTTCATTTGAGCCCATGCTGCTTTTCAGTTCTCCTTTCCCATCATACCACACTTTATGGTAATTACACACTCTGGCCAACCAGAAAGCAGGCTCCATTGCCATGGTGTGTGTGGCTCCACCCCATGGCTCTGCCACACATGAATTATGATATTTTTGCAGGGCCTGATTGGGCTGGTAGCAGTGTGGCCCAGTTTGATTCTGGGTGGGAGCGGTGGCAAAGCAATAGGAATGAAAGATCATGAGGGTATGAGTTATGGCTTTGTTTTTGCGTGTGCAGTTAAATGCTTAATTGTGTGCACTTCTCAGAAGAGGCGGATTCAGTTTTGTCTGTTGCCACAGCCATGAAATTCACCTGCTGCAGTTGCATTAACTTTTACGAAAAACTCTGCATCTTTTTACCCTCTCATTGCCATTCTACCTGCTTTACCCTAATGCTAAATTGATTTCTTATTTGGAACTAAACAAATATGTCAAGTTGAGTGATTCAAAATAGGCCACTAGGCGCTGGGAAAAGTCGTAAAAAGTTCTAAAAGTTTACACTGGGGTTAAATATTGATGTTTTCCATGTTCCTGAATTACATGGCCTATCATTCTTTTACTCTGCCTTGTATTTGTTTATGCAAGAGGTAAGGCCTGTTATACAAGGAAAACAGGCTGCAACATGTTGCACATGCTATTAGCCACACTGTTGTTAGAGGTCAATACAATTACTTACCTTATTTGAGTTGTTACTTTGCAGAAGTTGCTGTTATTGCTGATTCTGTTGTTGTTGTTTGTGTTGTTGTTGTTGTTGTTCTTATGTCATTGTCAATGAAGGCATAGCTTAATTCTGGTTTGGACTGCAGCTTCCATGGCTACAGAGGAGTGTTTGGTGTGCCACAAGTGCGCACTTACTCACATACACACACAGACTAAATCTGTTTTCACTTTACGCTTCCTCTCTGCTGAACTCTAGATGCTATCTCTACATTTCTAATGCAACAGGGGAGAGCTATTAAGAACTGTATTAGTAGACCTCACTCCCCACATCTGAAGAGATGAAGTGACAGATGCTATAGGCTGAGGCATTTAGCATACTTTTTAATGCACCCATCACCCATGCCTCCAATTTCTAGTTCAGATACGTCCTGGGGCAGGTTGAGTAGGACCAGAGAGATTCAATTGGTGCCATGATCCGGACATGAGTGAGTGCTGAATTCACACCAGACGCGGCTCGCGCGCCTAAATCGCGATATTCGCGCGTAAATAGACGCATTAACATTTGAGATTACTCGCTTGATTCACGCGTACAAATCCGCTTCATTCGCGCGTCAAATTGACTTGAGAACAGAAGCGGAATCGCGTGATGGACAGGGCTTTTGTCTATGGCTCGGTGACTGTAGCTTTATTGCTAAATGGCTAACAGGGGTTTTATAGAGAGAATAACTGTGTTTATGTGCTTTATGAAGACTGAAAAACAGCGTCGATTCATTTGGAGCTGTATCTGAGTCCACTAGACCATTTCAGAGGTGCACAGAGCTCTGTGAGCTTATAAACTCCTCCAGAAACTGAACATGGATGATGGAAGCTTTCAGTGGTGACTGAACCAAGCCCAGTATGATGACGTGTTGTCGGTGTCGGCAGGAGAATTTTTCCCCGAGACACCAACAACAAGCGCTACGTCATAATCACACCCCCACAAGAGCAAGCTCCTGATTAACGGTTAACGCGGCGCGAAAGTCCGCTAAAGTTCTGATTTTCAAACTGGAGCGATGCGCGTCAAAGTATCGCGCCGCAGGATGCCTATTCGCGCCTTTGCATTGACTTAACATGTAAATCACTCGCGCTTGACACGTCTTCCGCGTCTGGTGTGAATGCACCATTAGGATGATATCTGTAGCAGAGACCAGCTACTGAGAGTTGTCAGAGTAAGCTTAATTCCACTGTTAACTCTTGTGGTACACAAATGTGTAGGCCTTCGTGATAGTCAATATATCGACTTTTCAAGATTTTTGTCCGATTTAAAAAAAAAAAAAAAAATTATTATTATTATTATTTTTTATATATTTATTTTTTTAAAGTGCATTTTTTATTTAATGTTTGACGTAATCTCAAATGAAGAGAGGGTGGGACATAGAGTAGCTCCTACCCATGAAAAAAACAACCAATAGTATTTTGTTTTTATCATAGTTCTGCCAGTGAGGGTGGTTGAGCTCAAGCTCATCAAATGAGAAGCGTCACGAAGGGGGTGGGCCATGTCAGATTCTAGAAAGCATTTGATTGGTCAAGATTTTATGAGAAACTGAAGTATGAGGTGAAAAATTGTTGATCGATTTAGGCGGATCTATTTTGTCACTCTTTTAGCGCACACTAGCTAATAGACGTTCTTAAGTGAAGTTTCACAAACTAATTTCGAGAGCAGTATGTGACAGGATTGATTACAGCTGATCCCTATCACTAACTAGCCAATCGGATCATTCCAAATTCAATATATAATAATTCAATTCGTTTTGGAAACCCCCCGCCAACCATCCCTTCTTCCTCCTTCTCAATTCTAAGTTCGGGCGACACGGTGGCTCACACTGTTGCCCTACAGCAAGGTGGTCATTGGTTCAAACGCTAGCTGAGCCAGTCGACACTCTCTGTGTGGAGTTTGCATGTTCTCCCCATATTCGCTTGGGTTTTCCCTGGGTGCTTAGGTTTTCTCCCACACTCAAAAAAACATGCAACAAAAGTTAAAGTCACAAGCACCTACTACGTACAAACTGGTGCAGTTGGCAGTCTATTCCTGGGAAGTTATCGAGAACTAACTGATCTCGTATCCCTCCTAATGCTTATTGACCAGGCGGGGGCCTTGGGCTCATCCATCTCTGAGCTCAGTGTTCTCTTCCGGGACAGCATGCCAAACCTGCTAAAATAGTCAAGCATTATCGAAGTGTGAATTCTTGAAATCTAACAAACTGAAACTAACATCTAAATTTTTTTTTAAAGTTTTAATATCATGGCACCTTTAAAAAAAAAAAAAAAGTACCTTTTTCTCCAAAAGAATTTAATGTCATAAATGTATTAGTCGATCACGCTACCACTGTCATCTTTTCTGCTTTCTGTTGGAGGCTGCCTCAATCTCCACACACACACACAAACTAATAACACGTGCTATCTGAGGAGATTGCGTGGGCCGAGAGAGCTTCAGTTGTGAGTTAATTCAGCGTGATTTTGCCAATCACAGTTTGTCTTACTGTAAGGTAATCGAAAATGAATTGTGACCGAATGGCAATTCATGTTCCGTTTGATTAGGCTGGATAAATAGTATAGTGGCCAACCTACAAGGCTATAGCCTTCCTTAGCCCCGATGTAGTGTCATCACTGACTCAAATAAATGCAGCAATTAAACACACAGAAGAATCCGTCCTCATGAAGTAAACATGTAAATACTAGAAATACTTTTTAATCATACTATAATAAAATACGTGAATCAATTATGGTAATGACTGTGGTACCTGTAATATAAATATAATGATATAAACAAATGACCCAATAGTGAGCTGAAGTTTTCTGTAAATAACTAATTGTACTACACTGTTTACTCTACACTGTAAGTATGCTTTAGTATGTATTAGTTAAAACTACAATATGCTGTAGCATTCAGCAACAAAGAGATGTAAATGTTATAATATTTAACATATAATAAATTATACTTTAGCAGTTTAAAAAATTACTTTAAATTTCTGTAGTATTTTTTCATGTTGGTTAACAGTTAAACAAGCATTGTTTAGTTATGGTGCGTAACAATTCAAATTAAATCTTGTGGCCTCTGTGTGACTCTTTAAAAGGCTAAAATGACTTTTTAAACATGTTAATTTGTTTTGTTGTAGTTATTATTACCTTGCACTTTTTTTGGTAACATCATTATTATTATTTACTTGTTTAGGATATATGATTTTGAGCAATATATCATAGATCAAAGATTTGATATCATGGCAGGCATACTGGCCTCCCATGCTGAAATCACCACTTTGAATCCCACTCTAAGGTTAAATACCTGAGTGGTTGCATTCACTGTATTCAGATGTTTCTGTCTGACATGTGCAGTGGACGTTCATCTATCTCTCCGGCCCCTCTTTTACAGCCTCTCTCTCTCACATTCTATATTTAATGGCCCATATTGTTTGTCTTTCTTTCTAAATATCTCTTTCTCTTCAGCTCCAGCTGTTTATTAGTCTCTCATTCCTGCAAGAGCTCTGCTTTGTTTTGTACGGCCAGAGACGGAATATTTATTCAACAGACAAGGGCTGTAAAATCCCAAGAGGACAGCATGTTTAAACAATGCCATAATTCATCTTCACCCAGCAGTTTCGCCAGGCGTTTGTTGAAGCTGACAAATGCACTCTTTACTGGTCAACCACTTTTGCAGTTACCATGCAATTTGGGAGCTCATGTCCCAAAAACTCACATTTTGTCCACAATAAACGGCTGATCAAAATCACATACAAAACCAGTGTCTGTTGGCTGGATTTATTAATTTACCTTACTACCAGTTTTTTTTTTTTCTCTTGTCAAAGTGATAAGTGATATACAAGTGCAAATATATTGTTGGTCAGTATTAAAGGAACTATATCCTTGCTCAGAAAGTTATATTATCTAGAAGAATGTCCAAGCTGTTTTTTTCCCCTATGAAAGGCTTATAGTTGGGGCCATGCTTAAAAGAAGTAGTCTGTACAACTTGGGGACATAAAATCACCATACTTTATTTATTTATTTATTTATTTTGGGAGGGACAGAACTGCTCAAGTTGTGGGAGGGATTAAACCACAAGTAGGCTGGGTGACCTCCAAGTTGGCACGGGACGATAACCGTTTTCAAGGTATACCGCTGTTTAGAAAAGTGAAGGTTTTAAAACCACCATTTTTTCTGCTCTGCCATTCCTATGGTATATGTACGCATTTTTTAAAAGTTTTTTTAATGTTTATTTTATTTTTTTATTTTTTTTAGATTTTTAGGATATCCATTTAAGACTAATGAAGAGAGCAGAAGTCAATGATTGATTTTTATTATTTAGCCTGACATGTTTACTGCTCCAAAATATTTTTAATGTTTCTCAAAATAAAATGTAATGTGTTGAAAGGGGAAAAAATATTTTAGAGCAGTAACCAAAATACCGTGAAACCGTAATGTTTTTATCTAAGGTTATCATATCGTCAGAATCTTATACCAGTGTTTTGTCGATTTGTCTAACCTTGTCAGATTGTCCTACCTCCAATTCAAAAAGTAGGTAGCACATTGCGAATATCGCACTATGGTACCCATCAGATTTTGCTACCAGTGTAAATTTTATTATGTATAATGGCGTACTCACACTATGCCATTCTAACCGTGCTCAGGCCCGTTTCCCAAATAATTTTAGAAGTGTGAGTGCGCTGAATCGGGCTCAGGCACAGTACAGTTGGAAGAGGTGTGCCTGAGCCTGGTTCGCTTGGGCTTTGGCGCGGTACGCTTGTAGTGAGAGTGCAAAGCGCGCCTGAGCCCTAAACTGAAGAGGAGACGTGACTTTTGGGGACTGTTTCATATGGATTTATTAATCATTCTTACTGTTTAATGAACGCACGCTGTCATAGATTATTAAAGACGCAAACCCCTCTCTGCACGACAGCTGCGCCAGAAGTAAACCTTCTAATTCCTGCAGCACAAGGACTTTATGATTGTTTATGAGTGTCAGCAGTGGCTGATCTCTTCGGCGGAATATCTGACTGTGTGTCACTGCATATCAAACGACTAAAACCATATAATGATATAAAGAAATCTCACTAAAATCTCAGAGAGCGCTTCTCTTACACTGAACAGCGCATCATCGATGACGTAAGCGTGCTCAGGCCCGAATGCAATGAGAGTGGGGGGGTGGGGGGTGTGATATGAATCTGTAAGTGTGATATGAATCTGTAATATCACCATAACCTACCTAATCCCTAACCCCAACCTCAGAACCATTCAGGGGTGGTAGCATAATCTGACGGGTATAATACAATGTCAGGACACCAGCCCATGCATACCTCCATGTAGGAGGAACTTACTTTTACTGCAGTTAGTGTACTTTTATTAGCTAAATTAGAACACTACTTAGTATTCATTAAATATGCATGTGAAAATTCATTACATGCTTGATTAGTGACATTAAAGTGTACTTCATTTGTGGTACAAGTAGATTAGAAGTATATATATCCACGGGGTGAAAATGCAAGCTTTACACAGAAATGCTAACTGGTCCAACCGGCACTCGAACCTGTGAACTTACGGTGAGGCAACAGTTATAACCACTGAGTTTATTCCAAATAGGCTACTGCAAGTAACACACTTTGTTTTCAACAACCTTTTTTTCTAATTACACTTGCAGTATGCTTTTCTAAAGTTGCTTCAGTAACCACTTTAGTTCCAAGTGGTATGCAAGTAGTAGACTTACATGTACAAGGAAACACTAGTATAATTTACCTTAACGTTAAATATACTTAATAGAATGAACTTTAAGCATACTTCTTTTTCATAAGAGCGATCAGAAGAGCAGCCTGAACATTTTTTTTAGTAATTTCTTTTGTATGGGGAACACAACAACAACAACAACAACAACAACAACCTGGTTTTAAATGACATGAGAATGAGCAGATGATGACAGAGTGTAAGGGAACTTTCCTTGTAATGGGTGTAGTAGTTAAGAGTAAATAATAATTAAGTGAAATTGGGATTTTGAAACAAATCCTCTAATAATACATCTCTAATGTTATTTAGTAGAATAAGTATAAGGTTCACATTTTGAAGAATGATGTGGGATTGGGGAAAATTACATTTAAACCACAATGAAACCACATTTGCATTGACTAGATTTTGTGAGCACCCACAGCAGAGCTTCAGCTGGGCACAGATAGCAAAGCATGTGATGTTTGTCGGTTAGATCATCCTACCGGACCATGTTAGTGAAGGCAGGCAAATGCGGCGCAATCCTCTAGCCGTATTTGGTTTCTGGGTTTCGAGTCAGGTGGTCTATCCTCCGCCTATAACGATTGTAACTTGGGGCACTATAAATACACTCACTCCTTCACTTCCCCATCCCCCTTTCTATATATCTTTCTCTTCTGCTGCATTTTACTCTGTCTCATATGGACCTTCACACTTCATCTTTGTTTGAAAAAACCAAACCAAACATTGAACAACATTTGACATTGAAGAATGCTTGAAAATACATGTTAGTTCTGTAGCCTCAAAACCTGGAATATAATTAGCGTTTTCTAGCCATGGATTCCCTCAGGAATTTCCAGCATTTTTTATAAAACTTTTCTTGATTCATGGGTGCGGTAACCGCTACTTGAAGTCACTTTCACATTTTGTTTTACAACATAAATTACACAGTCATAGCTCAAAAAATCGAATTTCTTCCTACTCAGTGGTAACTGATGGCAAAATAGCCATCTGAAATGACCCACTAATTAACATCATGAGTGAATGACTCTATGAGGCTATTTACACTTGGTCACTTCAGATCTGATCATATCTGATCAGAAAATACACATGATCTTGAAATGAACAGGTGCCCTTCGAAGTGCAATCTAGACGAATATACCTCTGATTGCTCAGACCACGTCAGGAGGTGGTCTGAGACACATTTCAGATAAAACTAGTCAGGTAATATGTCAAATATGTACATTTTACTCCACCCAAAATGTAAAAAATTATTTTGAGAGCGCATGTGTGGGGGGCTATATGACCGTCTGATATACAATCACAAATGGAAATTAGCATGTGACAGTTTGAAATGTGTTTTTTATTTTTATTTTTTTTTATTTATGGCTGTAAATTTATAAAATTAAAATGATGTTAGATCCATTGGAAGCATTAACAACAGAGATTGAGCTGAGAGAGGAAAAAATACAAGAAAAATAATGTTTTATGAGCATGTTAATATGTGTATTTAAACCCTTTAGTTTTCAACGATATTTTGAACGTGTGTATGACAAAAAATATGTTTGATTTAGCCTATAATGAATCACGGAGCATGCATTGTGCACTTGTAATGATGTTTTACAGCCTGCACATAAAATATGTTGAATGCCAAAATAAGATGTAAAAAATTGCTAATGTAAAATATATATATATTATTTAAACAAATTTTTGTGCATTTAATCAACATAACTTTGTTCACTTTGCGGGATTTGAAGATCGAAATCAGATCTGTTTATCCGTGCATTTACACAGGGCGTCAGCATCATCGCTTGACGCAGGGCTTGTTTGGTGCTGACATGATCGTCATAGAAGTGTCAGCCAATGAAATGATAAAATCTCTCCGGCATGTATCCCGGTATATATGTGTGAAATCCCAGTATTGTATGGAATGGCTAGGAAATTTATAAAATGCCTGATGGTTTTAGGCAAAGTATGAAATATCAGTTTTTTTGTAAAGACTTTGCATACATTTTCTAAGCATTCTGTTCAGTTTCCTACAAATCATTACGTATTTTAAAGTGGAAGGAATATGAAATAAAGCATATAATATTCTTACCGGAAAATCAATGACAGCAGGACTGACATAGATGTATTTATTACAGTAAGTAAGACTGGAATGGCACTTAGAATTGTACTTAATTGTCTTCTTTCACACAAAAACATTTCATATTTTGGCACTTTGGTCTTTCACATTCATATTTCATGAATTGGTAAAGAACCTCAGTCGGATAATATACAGTACACTGACCACTGTTGTGAGAAGAATTTTGGCATTATTGTCTGTGATGTGGTAGTGGAACCTCATACCGGCAATACGCTGTCTTACAATAATGTTCAACACTCTTCGATCACAATTATTAAACAACGACCCAAGTACCATTGCCAACATCAGTAGTGGGAAAATTGATGGGACAGGACCAGTTACATACTTTGCCATACGGCAACTCTGCGTTCTGTAGAATGCCCAGGCAATGTATAGAGTAGCAATCATTTCATACTTTGACGTTTCGATTTTCCTAGGCGTTCTATAGAATGCTGAATTTCACACATTGCCAGTAACATATACAGTATATAAAGACTGGTCATAAAGGACTGGATGATTACCCATCTCAATAGTAAATTTTTCCTCCATTTTAAATGTATCCTCTATTTACCACTATTAAACGCAATTGGCTGCTGTCTTAACTGGGGTATTTGCATAAAGCAATTTGATTGGCTTCTGTTTGGTGCTTGAAATGTTAAAAAAAATTCTCAACTTCTGCAGCGAGCAACGCCGCTGACGCAGCACAGACAGATCCATAATTCTGTTGACCTCACCCATTCAAAGTGAATGTGAAGCATTGACACTGGCGCCCCCTGTGAATCGGGTGTAACGAACCCACATTTATGTAATGAAGCTTAAATGTAAATGTTTTGACAATTCAGATAGATATCTAATCAGATTTCCCAGAGATGGGTTGCGGCTGGAAGGTCATCAGCTGCATAAAACAAATGCTGTTTAAGTTGGCGGATCATTCCGCTGTGGTGACCCTGGATTAATAAAGGGACTAAGCCGACAAGAAAACGAATGAATGGATCTAATCAGAAAAAAAAAACTTGAAGAAACCAGACGTAAAAAGGTTCTGTACGTTTATAGACATATAGGTTCATACAATTCCAGGGGGTCAAGTCCTGCTCCTGCTTCACTTAAATGGTTAAGACTCGTAATCAAATACACCTGAAACTGCTAGTCAAAGTCTTAAGGATTACTAGAAGCCTTCTCTCCGGCAGTTGTGTTGGAGCAGGTTGAAGATTAATTCCGCTGAACGTTATTCTGTTTCATGTGAAAAGATTCAGCTGTGTGAATTCCCTTTTACATGTCTTAATCAACTTTTCTTTAACTTAGACAACCCAGAAGAAGAAGGAAAGGAGCATAATGGTACCAGGGCAGCAGGCACTGGGGGAGCTGAGACGGTCCATCATCCAACAGTTATTTCCAAAGATGCGCAGGGAATATCAATGATGCCATCAGAATCCAGTGATCCTATGATGCATTCAAATAAACTGGAGATGATCCAAAAAGAGCAAGTCAAGAAAAGCCAGGTCCATAAAGTACCATTTTCCAGTTGGATCATTCAAGATATTCACAACTTTAGTCTGGAGTCCAAGAGAGAAAATGAATATGTAAGCACTAAGTGTATTTCTGCCAGCATACATTTGTAAGACAAAGCATGTGATTGTGTAGAGTACATTCTATTCCCATTCTCCTTGTTTGTGTCTCTCAACTCTGAAATCTTCATAAGTCTGAGATTTCCTGTAATATTGTGTTCTCTCTCTTTGTGTTTGTACAGGGCCCATGTCGTCGGGAGATGGAAAGTGTTATGAAGCAGTTAAAGTTCGCAAATGTGCTGAACCCAAGACGCTTCCGCATTCCAAACTGTGACCAAAAGGGTTTCTACAAGAAAAAACAGGTAATTACATTTTACCCAAGAGCTTTTTTTTTTTGTAGATGCTTTTTATTTACAGTCACTTACATTGCACCAATTACAGGGCCCCCATGTGGCTAAGTACCTTGCTCAAGGGAGAGGTAGGGATCCTATTTTAGGCCATCCTTACCTGGGATCAAACATGTAGCATTTGTGTTATCCGCACAGATTCTCAAGCTATTATTGTACCACCATCCATGTACACAACGATAAGTAACTGTCATGGCAACTGTCACAACAGTATCGGAAAAGTGGGATGTCTTGGGTTAAGTCCTATTTATATGTGCATGCTGGTTCTTGAAAGTATGTGTTGTTTCTACAGTTGACGAGGTGCATCAGTGAGTCTGAACAAGAGAAGGTAGTTGGTGGGGGCAAATGCAATTCTCGGAAATTTGTGAGTCAGCCACAACCCCCTATTAAGGGCATGAGTCAAAGAGCCTTGTCTGAATGGCCCTAATGAGTTTGGGTGAATTTGGGGCAAACAGATTATTTGTTGGTTTTTCAAAATGGAAAACCACTCTGACGGATACCACAGTGACCCTGAAAGCCTAATAACAACACTGTGGCCACTATGAAAAGGACATATAGAGAAGGAAGGGTTTCAAAAAAAGATTTATAATCTGTGTAAAACATATGCTATTAAGGTGCTGCTTTATGCTGAACAGCGGGGGAAGGAGTCTGGATCTGTGGGAGTGCACTGGTTAGTTTTGTGCTTTCACTGAACACGTGACCCATCAAAGTTTCTCCAGGTTTTTGGCTGGTTAAACCAGCTGTTCTCTAGGGCTGGGATCCCAGAATGGAGAGAAAGTTAAAATATGTTGAGATTGGGGCGCCACGGTGGCGTAGTGAGTAGCATGTTCGCCTCACAGCAAGAAGGTCGCTGGTTCGAGCCTCGGCTGGGTCAGTTGGCATTTCTGTGTGGAGTTTGCATGTTCTCCCCGTGGTTCTGTGGGTTTCCTCTGGGTGCTCCGGTTTCCCCCACAAGTCCAAAGACATGTGGTATAGGTGAATTGGGAAGGCTAACTTGTCCGTACTGAATGAGAGTGTATGGATGTTTCGATTGGTTGCGGCTGGAAGGGCATCCGCTGCGTAAAAACAAATGCTGGATAAGTTGGCGGTTCAATTCCGCTGTGGCAACCCTAGATTAATAAAGGGACTAAGCCGAAAAGAAAATGAATGTAATGTTGAGATTGGATAACTCTGGAAACCCTTGCGATGGTGTACATGAAACAGTTCATAGCAGCACCTGCAATAAACTTTTTTTGACACCACAGATGTTATTTTTTCCAAAAAATCACCTACAACCTCAAGGCTGGTTTATACTTCTGCGTCGAGTGATCGCCGTGACCCGTGCTGTTTGTGTTGCTCTGCAATAACACTTCTGAAATGCTCGCTGGCAGTAGCTTTAATTGTTCCTCTGTGTCGAGTTTATTCGTGGCTGTTTTGTTGTTTTTCTAAGGGTGCTTTCACACTTGGTTCAATTGCCTGAACCGTACCCAAGTTCGATTGTCCCCCCTTGCCACCTGCTTGGTTGGTTTGTGTTCACACTGTCTTTTTTCCTTCTGAACCCCGGTACGCTTGCGTCATCAAGCCGATGTTTTTTGTACGTCTGTTGCCAGGCAATGGACACAAAAGCAAAGCGCCAAAATGGAAAGACGTCCGCACATCGCGGTTGTTTCGCTTTTACTGAACCTTTTGGTTTAGAACATACAGAAAATGGCTCGCGTCTATCTGCCGCAAACATATTATACACATTCAGAACATCACGCGATGTCCAAGCTGTTTTTGGAGGAGACAAGCATTATCACTGTGTTTGCTCTGGCTCAGTCGCGCTTGTCAGCGCGTGATACTCAGACAGACACACACACATACAAACACACACACACACACACGAATGAACGTTATAAAAACTATAGTTTGCTGTACTGTTGACGGTTCACTTCCGGCTTTTGGTACGATTGCATTCATACTACAAGTGAACCGTACCAGAGTTCACATGAACCGCACCCCAGACCACCTCTTTTAGGCGGACTTGGGTACGGTTCACGGGTGCGCACCCGAGTTCAGTGTTCACACTAGCTAAACGTACCGTACTATGACGTCAAACGAACCCGGGTGCGGACCAAAAGTGGTGGTGTGAAAGCACCCTAAAACGCTACAAGTTGCTCAAACCCGCTCATTCAGAGGTGGGAACCGGCAGACGTGCAACAACTTTAATCATACAGTAAACACAAAACAAAAATGTCCCTATGGAACTCCTTTACAGGACTCAACACTTGTAAACACTCGCTTCATTGGGCTCGTGGCTTTCAGCACCACCCACACTGGTCACAGCTACCCAAGCCGACCAATCACAGAGCTTGCACTACGCGTTGCAACGTGTAGTTACATTTTTTTGAAAGGTGCTCGTCAGCATCGGCGTCAGCCATGGCGAGGGTTATGCAACCATGTGCAGGCCGTGCCGGAGCATACACATGTGCATGCGTTTGACGGAGAAGTATAAATCAACCTTTAGTGTCATGTGATACTGCGTGAACCATTGAAGGAACTCCAGGTTTTTGCCTGGTAAGACCAGAAGTTCTCATCTCAGAAAATGATAACAGGTTCAGGTTGCATATCTCAAGAAACATGTTCAACAAACCTCGGAGGTGAGGCATGAAGGTTATGAGCATGATTGCATGATTATCTAAAAGAGATTCATAGTGGCACTTGTAACAGACAACGTTTTGTACACAATCTAAGTAAAAATCTGGCATAAGACATTTCACTTTCCTCTTTACCTTCCTCTGTGTGATTGCCCTGTGGCCATTTAAAAGCCATGGTTGAATGAAAGGATGTTGACTGGTGAACAAATCTAGCAATCAGTGTCTATTAGTTGGTTTTTACAATGCCTGCAAGAGACATAATAAACCAGCAAAAAGACACTTGTGCAGAAACATAATAAATTAAAAAGTTCTTACACAAATAAACTCGAGTTTGTTTGGAAAGATCAAACCCCTTGCTCGGATATCTGGTAATGATAGAAGAACATCTGCAGGACAGGCTGTGTCCAAACATGAGACTGTGCCTGATGAAGATCAAGCTGATCATATTCCCTTCCAACGGTCTCCATCTTAAATTGGTTTGCTTCCATCGTGGTGGTTTGAGCCGAAGCCTGAGTCTCGGTCGACCCTGAGATTGCAGTCATTCATTTTTATTTTGGCATCAAAAACAAACACGCACAAACCCCTGTGCATACATACTCACACAAGTGAACTGTAGATGTCCTGGGTGCCTGGGGGTCCCTACACTCCCCAGAATAAGATCTGTAATGAGAGCATTTGTGTATGTATGCGGGGGCATGTGTGTCTAAAGGCCATTCCCGTGGAGAGCAGAGTCCAATCCGTGCTAATTTTAGCCTTGATTATATGAATTGGCTCAGTGTGTTAGTAGAGGCCAGGCATGCTGGCCCCAGTGCCGCCAACCCCACCCCTCCCAGTTCAGATGCATCTCTCACCCAGGCTACTGTACTCCTGCGCTGGGCTGGAGCATTGCTCGGCCCCCTGATCTCTCCCAGGGCCAGGCAGTCCACTTAAGCTTTCACGCTGAATAGGATCTCAGTGATGCGGGTTGAGAAACTAGAAGAGAATGCCAGGCATGCTGGGAATGATCCCGAGTGCAAATGCTCTCAGGCAAACATCAATACACAGATACGGTCACCCGTACACCAAAAACAAACACACACTTAGGCTTTTCCAAGATAGCCTTAGACGATCAGTTCCCTCTCGCTCTGACTTGAGGCTACATCAATATACTTGTTATCTGTCTAGTCTCTATGCTTGCAGTTGCACCACAATGACTATATAATGATCATGTACGCTACAGGCAGCGTCTATTCCAAATGGCATACAACCCAACTGACACAAACCCTCATGGATACACTGCTTGTACTCTGGCTAAGAAAACAACCACCGTTCTTATTCACATGCAGTTGTTGCATTCACATATTGTGTACACGCGTGTGTTTGTGTGTGTGTGTTTTATGAGCCTGTGTTTACCCTGTGGCTGCTTTTAATGTCCTTCCGCCTTCCTGCTGCCCATAAGGGCATCATTATGGGCCAGTGCTGACTGAGGCTTGCTTTGTGACACACACACACACACTCTCTTTCTCCCTCTCACATACAAACTCACACAGGTCCGTTGTGTTGCAGCCTTCAGAAATCACCACACTAAAAGGGGTTTGTCCCTCATCTATGCAAAAATACAGTTATTTATCAAGCCTCCATATTACTTGAATGTTTGTACAGTATCGTAATGTGAAATATCTTCAATTCAATTCATCTTTATTTCTATAGTGCTTTTACAATGTAGATTGTGTCAAAACAGCTTAATATAGAAGTTCGGGTAAATTGAAACTGTGTCAGTGCAGTTTTCAGAGTTGAAATTTAATTTAGTTCAGTTCAGTGTAGTTTAAGTTTCACTGCTGAAAGTCCGAACACTGTAGAGCAAATCCATCAATGCACAGCTCCACAAGTCCTAAACCAAGCAAGCCAGTGGCAACAATGGCGAGGAATAAAACTTCACCAATTGATGAAAGTGAAGGAAAAAAACACATGCTTCATTTTTTAGATCTTAATGGGTGCAGGCTCCACCATGAGTTTGAAACTCTTTTAACTAGGTACGCAATTTCTAGCAACAAACATTTTTTGAGTCCTCGTCATTACTTGTTATATGTTATGTAAGGGCGTACTCACACTATGTACAGTTCCCTTTAACCGGGCCAAAGCACGCTTGTTCCCCACCTCCCGTCTCCCCCGACGGCCCGCACTCTCATTGCATTCGGGCCTGTGCACGCTTACGTCATCGTTGATGCGCTGTTCAGTGTAAGAGAAGCGCTCTTGGAGATTTCAGTGGAGATTTCTTTATATGATTATATCGCTTTAGTCGTTTGATATGCAGTCACACACAGTCAGATATTCCGCTGAAGAGATCAGCCACGCTCATAAACAATCATAAAGTCTTTGTGCGGCAGGAATTAGAAGGTTTACTAAAGGCACAGCTGTCGTGCAGTAAGGGATTTGCGTCTTTAATAATCTACGGCAGTGTGCATTCATTAAACAGTAAGAATGATTAATAAATCCACATGAAACAGTCCCCAAAAGTCACGTCTCCTCTTTAGTTTGGGGCTCAGGCGCGCTTTGCACTCTCACTACAAGCGTACCGCGCCAAAGCCCAAGTGAACCAGGCTCAGGCACACCTCTTCCAACCGGGCCAGGGCCGGCCAACTGTACCGTGCCTGAGCCCGGCTCAGCGCACTCACACTTCTAAAATTATCCAGGAAACGGGCCTGAGCACGGTTTGGATAGCATAGTGTGAGTACACCCTTAATGCGGAAAGAGATTTGTGACTGGTAAGATTTTAAGGTAAATTGAGAATCCAACAAATTTTATTCTTGCTCATTGCATAAATCTTGACAAATCATTGATTTAATTAGAAGAATAGGACACTATGTACGATGAAAAAACATAATTTAATCATTATTAGTTCCCCTTATATCAGACAGAAAGCATCCTGTGTCCCTGTACAGTCTGAATGGAACATTCCCGTAATACATAGCAGCTCAGCGTGAGTAGTTTTCTGCAGGGCTTAATTTGTGCCGGAACAAGCAGGATCCGGATCCACCTCCTCTGGAATTGGATCCAGCACCTATTTTAGTGGATCCCCAGCTCATACGCCCCTGCAAGCAAGAAATTGATGCAATGACCATGTGTTTAACAAAGAATAAAGTATAATATTAATGGTCATTAATTTGCTACATTAAATATAACATGGGAAAGTTTGCCATGATGCCCTAGTAATTATAAAAGTAAGACTGTCATTTATGGAAATATTCTACCTAGTGTACATTTTTATAAGTGAGAATCATAACATCTTTTTAACTTGCAGTCCACACGCCCTCAGTTATCCATCACTAGTCCTTGTTCTGGGACTTCATCGATTAATTAAACACTGGTTTCCAGTACACTCATTCTTTCTCTTTCTTTCTGACACAGACTAAAACTCATGACCAAGTGATCAAACATTATTTTGAAAGTGATATGTTACTTGTTTAGGAAAATGTTTTTAGTTTAAAGCAAAAGTGGGTGAAGAGAAAACTGAAATTGAAAGGATGAGTGTAAGATTTGAAGCAGCCCCTAGTAGAGGCCAGGTTTCATTCCCAGACTGCTCTTGTTCTGCTTGAGGTATTTTAATTTGGTACTCTTTCAATAAAACTGCTTTTGATCTCTCCCTCTCTCTTTCTCTCTCTCATACTCCTCCACTTTTTCCCTTGCACATTGTCTGTTTATCTCTTGCCATAGCTTCCTTTCGTTCTTTCTTACCTCCTTCATGTCTAAAAGAATGGATTTCGACTAATGAATGTACCACCTGAGGATATGTGTGTGAGCGTGCATGTTTGTTTGCGTGTGTATGTGTGTGTTAGTTTTGCCTGTGTAGTATAATAAGCTCCAGATGACTTTGAGTCCATGCCAGTTTCCTAAAATAGTCCTAGCAGCTCTTTAACGGTTCTTGGCAAATATTTTAGCTTGGTTAAATTTACCTTCTGTCACGGATTGGTCAGGCTCTCACGTCCCACAATCACAGCGATCA
>CAIGQQ010032164.1:9409966-9420712 GCA_903798035.1 Danio albolineatus
ACCCACTTAACGTGCACTTACCTCTGTCTCCTGTCCGCTTCATAACACCTTCGTACTTTTAACTGTTTTTATGAACACAAAATCACAATTCATTCGGACATTTAAACCTCTGTTCAATGGAAAACTGGGTCATTTGTGTATGTCTGTAAATTAACAAGCTGTCAGAATGTATAAATAGTTCGGCAAACATGTGGAGTGATCATTTTAAAGTCAGAATTAAACAGAAGTAAATATTTTTCCCCTTATATCTCGATGTACATCCGATTGAGTTACAAAATGTAGGGGGTACTTGCTTTCCTCCTTTGGAAACTGATTGGATCATTGGAAGATGGGTGTTACTAACAAAATGAAGGAAGATTTGAATCCCAGTTTGTACTTAGTCACTGTTAATCGCTGTTGGTAGTTTCTGGTGCAGAATGCCATCAGATACCTGATGATGAGAATGAGATAAATTTTACAGATTTTACAGGAATTTTATCATATCCATATCGTAAGACAGGGCATAAATGAGGGCATCATTTCTTCTGAACCACAGAAGAAAGTTTGTTTGATTAATTGATTTGTCTTGTAAACACCCTTACTGTGAATTGCAGTCATGCATTCTTCCATCTTAGATGTAATGTTTGACTTGCACACGTCTCCTATTTGCTGCTGAATGAGAGGAAGCAAGAAAGAAACAGAGACATATTTAATTTAAATGTATTGTGTAATTTACATATTTGTGATAACAATTTATGATTCTGTAATAATACAATTGTTGTTTGCAATTAAAATATATAATCTTAATCAGCCTGCTTGAGGCTGGTCCAATCCATATAAGGTATATAGAAGTGGTCATTATGGCCAACAAAAATTAGCTAACAGTATTGCTCAAAATCCTACTTCAGTGTCTGATCTGAAGTCAGTTTATCTTCTTAATGCTAATCAAGTGAGCTTTACTTTATTGCTATATTAATCTTGTAGACTCCAGTTTAGGGGGGTGAGTGCAGCTGAGGCTAGCTAGTTGACTTGCGTAGAAGACTTGCAGAGGTAAACCTCACTCTCTGGACCTCAAGGGACACACTTGAAGCAGTGACATTGTTTGTGCAACCTATGCCAGAGATGCCTGTCTGAATGAGTAGAAATGGAAAGGTTACATTGGTACCATAGACCAGCTGGGAGTGAGGTTTTGAGGTATGAGTGTAACTAAGGTCTGTTAGTACCCTAACCTGATTTCACCAAGTAGAACTGCGTAGGAACATTCCAGTCAGCCAATCAGATTTAAAGGATATGTTTACAGTTTATGCTAAGTTTAGATTTACAGTTAGGTTTATGCATTTCTACATGAGTGTTATTCAACTATTATTCCCCTTTGATTATGGGAATAATTTACAGTTATGGTTGGGATTAGGGGTAGGGAAAAGGTATGGATTATATTTTTAAACAAAAATGATGTTCAAGGATCCGCAATCCAGAATCGCATCATACTTGGCAAATTTTTTAAATGCCTCCTAGAAAGTGCTGTGAAAGCAAACCTTACTCTAATTCATCCTTGTGTGCTTGGTAAAGAACTGTGCCTGGGCTTCAAGCTGACTGCTAACGAATCTTCCTTGAACTGGTGCAAGTAGAACTGGAGAAATTGCATCTGAGCTCTGACCTGAATGGGAGTCAGGTTTGGGCGAAATAGTGTAATGTAGGCCAGCTATTATAAGCTGTGCATGTAAACCTTACTTCCAGGCCCGAAAAGGCACATTATATTCTGTGGTCTTTAGGGTCATTGTGAGTGCCTCCCAACAGAGGCACTTCTAGTAATTTTGAGTCTTGTAAAAAAATACAAAGGATTTATAAAGTACATAAAAGTACAGTGTATGAAAATATTTCAATAGATTTCACTTGCTCTGTACCCCAATTTCTTATATACACTGGCCGTTGTTCATTCATTCATTCATTTTCTTTTCGGCTTAGTCCCTTTATTAATCCGGGGTTGCCACAGTGGAATGAACCGCCAACTTATCCAGCATTTGTTTTATGCAGCGGATGCCCTTCCAGCCGCAACCCATCTCTGGGAAACATCCATACACACTCATACACTACGGACAATTTAGCCTACCCAATTCACCTGTACCACATGTCTTTGGACTTGTGGGGGAAACCGGAGCACCCGGAGGAAACCCACGCAACCACGGGGAGAACATGCAAACTCAACACAGAAATGCCAACTGACCCAGCCGAGGCTCGAACCAGTGACCTTCTTGCTGTGAGGCGAACGTGCTACTCACTATGCCACCGTGACGCCCCACTGGCCGTCGTCAAAAAAAACAAAACAAAAAGTCACACATCCTAATATTACATTGGACCAATTTTAGCTTTGATTCCGCCATATATTTGCCATGGCATTGTTGCAGTATGCTTCTAAAATATCACAACATTTATTCCCATTCAGACTTGCACAAATCTTTCACCAAGATTTTGTATTGATGATGGCAAAGTTGGACTGCTATGCACCATATTCGCCAGCACATTCCAAAGATTCTCAATAGAGTTAAGTTCTGGACTCTGTAGTGGCCAATTCAGGTGTAAAAATTATTTCTCATGCTTCTGAACTACTTATTCACAATTTGAGCAAGATGAATCCTGGCGTTGTCATCTTGAAATAGGCCCATACCTATTAGGGAATAGTATAATATATTCGACTACTCAGCTGTTTTCATTTTTCGGGCACATAATGCTGCTCTGCCAGACCTGACAACTGCAGCATCCCCAGGTCACAGCATTGCCCCCTCAGGCTTGAATGTGCACTGGTCATGATGGTTGATCACTTCATCTACATCACTTATCACCCTGATGTGCACATCACTAAACAAGGTAAAATCTGGACTCATCAGACCACATGACCTTCTCCAGAGTCAAACTTTTTTATGCTTCCTAGAAAATTGAAGCTCTTCCAGATTAGCTTCACTGATAAGATATTTTCTTAAGGGCCACACAGCTGTTTAGTTCCAATCCCTTTGGTAACTCCTTTGGGTACCTTTGCATTGGGCATTTGGAAATCTTCTTACCAGTAAAGTACGTTTTACTGTTTTGAAGTGATCACCAATCTCAAACTTTAGAGATTTTGTTCCAGTTTTTAATAATACATTGTACAGTTAACCCAATTTTAGTAGACTGAGTGTAATGTCCTTAAGTATTTTCCTTGCTTGATGCATAGAATTCCTGCATAGAAACCAAGAGATTAACATCTTTTCCACGACCACAGGATATGCATTCCGACATGATTCTTGAAGACACAGGTGTCAAACTCAGTTCCTGAAGCGGCCGCAGCTCTGTACAATTTAGTCCCAACCCTAATTAAACACACTCGATCAAACTAATTGAGTCCTTCAGGCTTGTTTGAGACCTACAGGCAAGTGTGTTGAAGCAGGCTTGGAACTAAACTGGCTGCGCCCTCCAGGAATTGAGTTTGACAGCCCTGGTTTAGGACATGAGGAGCTATCCTATGGAATATTTAGGGTTAAATACCTTGTTAGGAGCTGAAACATAATCACCCATGCAACGATTATCCAATGAGAGGCTCTTACCCATTTGCTTAGTTAAATCAAGGTTGTGACTTTTTTTGGATGGGCAGTGTACTTCCCCTTGAATACCCTCTGGTGTTCCTTCACCCAGTCTCTTTTCCTCTTTCTCTCTCTGGCTCTAGTATTTGTGTTACTCTCTCTCACCTAAGTGCGATGCAATGAGAAATGTGTGTTTATGCCACTGTCTCTTCCATTTGGAGCATGCTGTCTGTTTTGCATACACTCGTCCAAATATCATATGGTTATGCATTTCTTTTCCTGTCTCACCCACTCTCCCCACAGTGCAGTCCATCCAAAGGCCGCAAAAGAGGTCACTGCTGGTGTGTGGACAAGTACGGACAGCCTTTACCCGGCTACGATGGAAAGGAGAAAGTCCACTGCTATAACATGGAGACGAAGTGAAGGGGGAGGAGAGGCAGAGTGGTGGAAACAGGGAGACAAAGAGGGATATCTCCCCTGAAGAACTACATGAATACAAATTCAAAAGTGCTGTCCCAAAGCTGACCTCCCACTTGTATGCTGAGGCATGGACTCACGTGACCAGCAACTCACTTTACACTTCAGGAGAACGGGGAGAATGAGAGGAGGAGACAGAGAGAGTGTCAAGTCTTCTGTTTTTTGGACTGTATCTTAAGAGGGAAGTGTGAACATAGTCAAAAGTACGAGCAAATTTCAGTAACGACACGCTAAGTCTGAGCATATGTACTCTTGTGTATGTGAGGGACATTGTGTACTTGTTCTGTGCGCATAGGGAGCCTCTCTCTTCTGCTACAAGCGTGTATTGACTATCTGCCATGACTATCAGCGGCTCTCTCTTAGTCCCAATTCCTGTTTCTGCCCCCCTGGTGTCTGGTCGTTTAAACAGTGGCACTAGGTGGCTCTAGCCATAGACTCCATCTGAAGCACAAGCACTTCATGCACTTTGGCCCCTCTTGAACACATACTCCAGGCTGTTACTATGGCCAACAGTTTGATCATCTGATTAAAACAATTTGACCAATTGCAAACTATTCTATAGCAGGACATACTTACTGTAGACGACCTAGCCTTCATCTGATGCTGAGCTGTTAGCTTGTGTTGTCAGAACAGCAGTGAAATGCCCCTAAAATATATCCACAAGGGCATTATCTCTCACTTTCAAAACATCATGAAGCACTTTGAATATTTGATTTGTACTCCAGACGCTGACTATCATTGTCCTTCACATTTCAAGGCCTTTGCTGAAAGCATGTATCTTGCGTGACGTTGTTTTTTTTTTTTTATGGGTTTGAATGTAACCGTTATGCTACAGTGCCCTGATTTACCGCTGCAAAATCGGTGAAGCTATAGCAGTTCTTCGAATCAATGCCTTAACTAAACTTGTGCGAAAATGTTTAGCTTAATGGTGTGGGTTGTTTCACCCTTTGTCTCTCTCAATATCAGCAATTCACCCCAGTCGGAAAGCTACAGGATAACATGACAACCTTGTGTCGCTGTCTCAAAACTGACCTCCTGAGAAAAGACTTGAAAGGTGGAGGGTGCCAGAGAGGTAGCCCACACGTTAGCTTATTAGCATAGCGTCGACAGAAAGCTCAACCCCCTACCAAACAGCTACACAAAAGACAAACAAAATGTTTGGTGCTACATCTCATCTGACTTGATTATGGGGAAAAGAGCATACAGTATGCTAAGTATGCTAAGCTATTAGCCCTTTCTTAACTGTAATTGTGTCTTGTATTTTTTTATATCAATATATATTTTGTTTCAGGCCAGCTAAATGTCTAAAGAGGCATGTGAACTTTATGCTAAGAAGTTTATTTATCCAAGAAAGAAATATAAGCTGATCCAAACTATGTCTTTGAGAACAATTCAGTGACCCATTGATTGCACAGTAGTGAAAACATAGAACTCAGCATATTTTTGGGAATATAATCACTAAAGTCTTTTGTTTTTGTTTTAGGTTTGTTGTTGATCTACAGTGTGGAGTCTGAGGAGTCCTTTGTTAGCTTAGCGAAGACGCTGTCCTCGAATCAGTTTGTGTAAAACTTTAGTTTTAAATCTTCAGGTTATGTAGGCCTTCTATGGTATGAATTAAGCTAAATCTAAGCTTAACTTTAGCTAATCTAAGCTAAACTGAGCTAAAGTAAAGTGAACGCTAAGAGTAAGTAAAGCTGAGGCCAAGCTTGCGTTTCAAAAAAAAAACAAAAAAAAAAACATCAAGGTCAATGTTCAAGCTAGTTGATCTTCAAGAAAGCTTGCTACCCTCATTCTGTGCAATGCCAGGGTCACTTGTCCGCAAGTCACCTTTAAAGATCCCTCCGTTCACGGGTAATTGCTTTGTGTTGTTGTTGTTGTTGTTGTTGTTTTTCATTTAAAATAATTTTGATTCTTTAAAAAGCTTTTTATGTTACTAAACTAGAAATTATACAGCTATCACTTTCTTCAAGAAAGGAATTGTTTTGTTCAAATATAATTTGTATTTAATGCCTTTTTTTTAAAATAAAAATTATAAACACTATTCTATGTACAAACTGGCAGACTGTAATTTCACAGATTCTACTAAATTAATGAGATTGTTTGCCCTAAAATGATAAAATATACAGGTTGAAAATATACAGGTTTGGAATGGCATGAGGGTACAGTAAGTAAATGATGACATCATTTTCATAGAGTCTCATATATTACAACCAGAGCATATGGGATTGAATAAGAAGTTCTGATTTGCTTTTAGTATTTGTTATAATGTCTCTTTTAGATAGGCTTGCTAGTGTCTCCTTTAGGAGTTTCAAAACAATGGTTCTTTGTTAGAGAGCATACATGTTAGCTACAGTAATTTTGCCAATAGTATTACAGAGCACCGGGAGCAATGAAGATTTATAATCTCATGTGTGTAACAGGGTCAACATCTTTGAACTGCTTCATTTCGCACTCCAGCTTGCGCCCAACACAGGTCATTACACCTCAAATCTACACACAGAGATCCCATTCAGGTTAGCATAGTTATTTGCTTGTCCGAGCCATGTTAGTTCAGCCAATTCCCAAAAACAAAAAAGAAGCTGTATAACACAATAGGCTAACCAAATAGGCTATATCATACCTGTCAACACTGGGATGTAAAAATAAGGGATCCCCCGCCCCCACTCAAATTAGTTGAGCTTGGGGAAAAAAAAACTCACCGAGATAGACATCTTTAGATGTTATTATTATTATGTGTATATGTTCAAACATGCACCCAAAACTCAGACTTTTGCTCCGCTTCAAATTGCGTACAGTATCCGTTTGGGAAACAGCGTCTATTCACTATGGAGCGCGTCAGCTGAGTCATGCATCGCTTTATGACTGTTTTGAGGATTGCATATGAGGAGCGACAGACGTTTTAATATTTACTTCAAAGTGTTTCATGCCTAAATAAACCGAAAGCACAGAACAGACTCACATTTAAGAGCAAGGGACGGCCCCTGGTGGTTCAGCGGTATGGGTTGCGTATAGATGGATCGGCTTTTTAATCTTTATTTTCACCCTTCAGAGAAAGACTGAAAATACGGGAGAAATATCAACGCTATCTCACGGCAATTCGTAACTTTTTATTTAGTGGCTAATTCGTATGAATTCGTACGATCTAATTTGTACAATTCAGTACGATTTGCTCATCAACCAATGACGGTTGTGTTTAGGGGTCGGGTTAGGTGCCACGCCTCCTTTTTTAAATCGTACATTTTCATACGACTGAACTCATACAAATTCGTACAAATTTAAACTGCCAAAACATACAATTTTTACGTTTTCTCGTGAGATTAGGCTGGAAATACGAGAAAAAAGCTTTACAGGATGATGGCGGGATAGAACTAAAATACGGGAAAATCCCAGGAAAAACGGGAGGGTTGACAGGTAGGGGCTATATGCACAGCTAGTGTTTTTCAGCCAATGACGAACTTTATGTGACTATTTTCAATTTCATGAGGTTCCTTTTACAACACCGATGTTGTAATGTAATTACAATACATTCAGTTAAATACACTTAAGCATTCATTTGTTTGTTATTGCATAAAAAGAAAAAAAAGACCATTAATTGAACACAATAAACGCAGATGCCGTCATTAGCAGCAGGCTAGCACAGAAATTCCATTAAAAATACTGGGACATGGCACAGAAAAATATAATTGAATGCAGTGCTTCTAGCTTGGTCTAATATCGTATATCAGCCAGGCAATGAAGATCACTGTTTTTTTTTAAAGTAATCAGATCTTAAACGCAGCGATTTTTGTATGGGATGACAATTAAATGGAAACCCTGGGGCTGGCTGGCTGAAATTAAAAGTCTGTGTGCATATATACCCCGTTGTTAAAGGAATTTTCTTATGTGAAAATGTGTTTTGTTTTGTTTTTCTTTAGACTATAGTTATCTTTGCAAATACAGAGCATGTCAACTCATTCTTATTAGAGTATGTCAGGGATTTTTAATTTAAAAATTTTAGTTTTTAATTTAAACATCAAATATTATTTATCAAATATCTTTGATACAAAACACATTGATTCCCTTCGAATTAAAAACTCAAATATACAGTCAGCAATGCCAAGAGTCTAAACGTATCAAAAATATGGTTGATTTTAAAAAGCTGATGTATAGTGCATGACAAATCCAGCCCACAGGCTTGTAATCAGACTTAAGTTGAGGCTTAAAATATGAACACTAATTGAAAAAGTTCTGAATGCATCATTTTCTTTTTCGGTCCAGACCAAGTGAATCAAACTGCAAGTAAAACCCACACCTGACTCACTGTTTCAAAATCTGCTGCATTTCCCCGCTATTTTTCACAGAAGTTTTGGGAATGGTATCTTTTGGTTTTGTTTATTAGCCAGAAACCTTTCTTTATATTGATAGACTCAAGCTTAGATTGACATTTTAGAGCTCAAAAGCATTACAAGTAAAGAAAACACATGCAAATAGAAAAAGCACTAACAAATTAAGAAAACATCTTCATTTGACAATGCAGGCAAATTCTCACAACACATGGAAATGCAGAAACAGTGCAAATAGCCCAGACCACGAAGGAAATGTGTCCACATGCAAAATTAGATGTACATGGCTGATTCATGTCTGATTTGGAGTCAGCTGAAGTAGCAAATTACAAGGACATGTATGAGCAGGACATTCATTCATTCATTTTCTTTTCGGCTTAGTCCCTTTATTAATCCGGGGTCGCCACAGCGGAATGAACCGCCAACTTATCCAGCATTTGTTTTATGCAGCGGATGCCCTTCCAGCCACAACCCATCTCTGAGAAACACATCCATACATTCTCATTCACACACGTACACTATGGACAATTTAGCTTACCCAATTCACCTGTACCGCATATCTTTGGACTGTGGGGGAAACCGGAGCACCCGGAGGAAACCTACGCAACCACGGGGAGAACATGCAAACTCCACACAGAAATGCCAACTGGCCCAGCCGGGGATCGAACCAGCGACCTTCTTGCTGTGAGGCGAACGTGCTACTCACTACGCCACCGTGGCACCCCAGCAGGACATTTAAAAAATAAATAAATAAAAAAATATTACCACTGACTCTAAACAGACAGGGTTCATCACTTTTTTTGGGGGTCCCCCAAACTTCTTAATGGTCCACTTACAGTAGCAATCCAACTTAGACCAATGAACCAAGCTTTCACATATATTAATGTAATTGCAGTGTTTGTTTTCTAATGCTTCAGAAGGAATCGTGGAGTAGCTGGAGCAAAGATTATGTGAAGTACTTGCAAAACACTAACACACAGAATAGAAAGTTTGATTATTGCTTAAATTGGTAGAGTAATATAAAAACAACTACAATGAAAGCCACAGTAAGAAAACAGCTGCTTTCTATTCATTCTGACAGATAATGAATGAGTGAAGTCTCAGAACATATGCAGCAAATTCAACATCCCTATATAATTTCAATTAGGATTTTTGTGATGTAAATAAAAACATCCTGAAAATGTTCCGTCTAAGAAAAAAATATTTACGAAAAGAGAGCGTAAGAAAAGGCGCCACGGTGGCCTAGTGGGTAGCACGTTCGCCTCACAGCAAGAAGATCGCTGGTTCGAGCCCCGGCTGGGTCAGTTGGCATTTCTGTGTGGAGTTTGCATGTTCTCCCCGTGGTTGCGTGGGTTTCCTCCGGATGCTCCGGTTTCCCCCACAAGTCCAAAGACATGCGGTACAGGTGAATTGGGTAGGCTAAATTGTCCGTAGTGTATGAGTGTGAATGTGTGTGTGGATGTTTCCCAGACATGGGTTGCGGCTGGAAGGGCATCCGCTGCGTAAAAATATGCTGGATAAGTTGGCGGATCATTCCGCTGTGGCGACCCCAGATTAATAAAGGGACTAAGCCGAAAAGAAAATGAATGAATGAATGAACATAAGAAAAATGCTTAGTAGGCTAAATTGGTGTCTATTTGCATGACAAGTTTTGGTTTATTGCCTTGTGAAAGCAATCCAAACTAAGAACAAATTGCAACAGTTAGCTTTGTTTCTATCTAGAGATTTGAATAAAACATGTGCAAAACTGCAATATCACATAAAACATTTGCGAACAAAGCACTGGTTCTATCCAATGAGTCAAAGAGTTTAAAAACGTCACCTCTTGATGCACCAATGAGCAGTCAAAAAAATAATAATTTAAAGGTCTTTGGCTATGGGATTTTAGAATGACCAAAATAATATTTCAGATGTTGTGCAATGAGCTCTCTCTGCTGGTAAGCCTGTTAATGCCATCCCATTGCTATCCCATTCATTCATTCATTTTTCTTTGCACAGCAGAATGAGCCGCCAACTTATCCAGTTGTGTTTTACAGAGTGGATACTCTTCCTGCTGCAACCCAGTACTGGGAAACATCCATACACACTCATTTACACACACAGTCATACACTACGGCCAATTTAGTTCAAACTAGCAACCTTCTTACTGTGAGGTGACAGTGTTAACCACTGAGCCACTGTGCCGCATCCATTGCTATCACATGATGTTAAAACAAAGTCACATGCCTTTTATAATGCACATGCTGGAATTGTTTGATGTTTTCTTCATAGTTTATGCACTTCTAGTCAGATAGAAGTTTGTTCTACTCACAAAATAATTTCCATTTAGTGTTTTTTGAACGCGATATTACAAAATGTTGCAAAAAAAGAAAGAAAGAAAGAAAGAAAGAAAGAAAGAAAGAAAGAAAGAAAGA
>CAIGQQ010032164.1:9435776-9451867 GCA_903798035.1 Danio albolineatus
AATCCTGCCCTCAATTAAATTGAGTTCATCCAATGAGTTATTTTTTTAAATGTATTAATATAATTGTATAATATGCAATTTTGCAATCCAGGCTCATTCTGAAAACATATCGCTATATACATTTCTGAAGAGTGCCAAATTCGACCCAGGAAGTACCTTTTACTTTTTTTGCTATTTTTGTTTTCACGAATCCTCCAGAGGCCGCTGTGTATGCTTTTGTAAGATTAAATTTCTCTCACGAGTGCCATTCATACCTGCTGTTCTCATGTAAATCAACTAGAGGCCGCTGTCGACTGAATGACTGATTGACTGACTGACTGACCGATCGACTGATCCACCCTCCTCCTCCCCTAAATCCAACCGATAGTGTTTTAAAAAGCGCCGATTGACCCACCCACCCACTTCCCTAATTGCAACCAACAGTTTTAAAAATCAACCCAGACAATGAAAAGCCCTTGTCTGATTTCCAACATGTTTTCAGATTTTACCACATTCTCACCCTGTTATTTACTTGTTCATTTTATTTTTTGGCTTCAGTTTTTGTCTTACCCGCTTTCTAGAACTGTTCTTCACTCTTCACTGTGTCTCAAGTCCGTCGACTTGCATGGTGTTTACTGGATAACAGCGGGAAAGCCGTCCATACAGAGGTAAGCTGTCAGCTGTCAAGCGCGAAAAAGAACGCCATCATACCGTCCTGTACCATTCATTTCAAAGACAACTGTAACTTTTTGAAGCTAGGAGAATACTTATAAATAAAATAAATATACTTTATTTAGTTATAATAAATAAAAATACTTTATTCAACTTTGCTTCTTCCCTTTGGGGTCATTTCTTGAGGGTCATTTACAAAATGTGTCAGGCAGCTTGTTTACAAGTCACATTAATGTACATAAAACAGTTTTTGTAACAATGTTAATGAATTTTTTAAGGCACTTAAAGCTTAAATTAGATATTTTATTATTATAATTATTTGTTGGGAACCAGGAATGAGGGTTTGTTTCTTTCTTCCAGAGATATCAGCCAATCAGTAGAGTTGATGTTGGCATCATGTAGCTATACAGCAAAGATATTGGCTACATGGTTTTTACGTCTGTGACTGATCTAAAACTTTTTGCTATCCCATTCATAAAGACTTGCATGTAAACCAAATTTGTTCTGAGATCATTTCTCACAAGTGCATAAATATGATTTAGAGAAAGCAAATATGTAAATAAATAACTTATAAATAAACTAATCTTGTCTGTTAACAGTTAAACATTTACCCAGCATCTGATATCTGCTACAAAAAGTAATCAAAATGAACATCCCTAATAATAATAATAATAATAATAATATGGTCATTACCATAAATTGCTGCTGCCAATATGATAAAATGTATTAATAATTTAACATAAGGTGAAGTGTGTACGTCTGCACAGATCTTCACTTTTTCACCAATTTAATAAAAGTTTGTAAAGAAGAACATTCTTGTGGCTTTATGTGTTTGTACATGTATAAATGGGGCCCTTCAATATTGTAATGAAATCCTAATGGTCCTATTGAATACACCACCTACACTAAACCTTACCCTAAAAACTAACTGCTGGTGTTAACAAAAGCAAACATGTTATGGCACATAACCTTTTATAATTCATGCTAAAATGTATGATAATCATTCATTCATTCATTCATTCATTTTCTTTTCGGCTTAGTCCCTTTAATAATCCGGGGTCGCCACAGCGGAATGAACCGCCAACTTATCCGGCATTTGTTTTACGCAGCGGATGCCCTTCCAGCCACAACCCATCTCTGGGAAACACATTCATACATTCTCATTCACACACATACACTATGGACAATTTAGCTTACCCAATTCACCTGTACCGCATGTCTTTGGACTGTGGGGGAAACCGGAGCACCCGGAGGAAACCCACGCAACCACGGGGAGAACATGCAAACTCCACACAGAAATGCCAACTGGCCCAACCGGGACCTGCCCCAACCGGGGATCGAACCAGCGACCTTCTTGCTGTGAGGCGAACGTGCTACTCACGCGCCCCCGTGGCGCCCCTGTATGATAATCATTGCAGGATTTTTCCAATGGGCCTATGCTGTGTTTTCCTCTTTAGTCGCAATGGATAAAAAAAAAATGCCGTCAATGTTTATCACACATTTTGACATTGATTTGAAGAGGATACACACTAAAATGTCATTCAGTTAAAAAAAAAAATCATATCAGGCTTATTTAGAACAAAAATTATTAGATGGCGTACTGGAGGTTTTTATTTAAAGATCACAGCATAGCCAGAAAATGCTCATAATTTGACATATTTAAATATAGATGCTTGCTTTAAACCACTATCTATGTTCTGTTTGTGTTTAAGAATATAAAATCTAATAAAATCAGGGTGGCACAGTGGTTAGCACTGTCACCTCACAGCAAGTTCACTGGTTCGAGTCCCGGCTGGGTGAGTTCAGTTGGCATTTCTGTGTGGAGTTTGCATGTTCTCCATCGTGTGGGTGTGTTTCCCCCACAGTCCAAAGACATGCGCTATAGGTGAACTGAATAAACTAAAATGACCGAAGTGTATGGGTGTGAATTTGAGTGTATGGGTGTTTCCCAGTACTAGGTTGCAGTTGGATGGGCACCCGCTGTGTGAAACGTGCTGGATAAGTTCCACTGTGGCAACCCCTGATGAATAAAGGGACTAAGCCGAAGGAAAATGAATGAATGAATAATGAATTCAGTGTGAACGTGTTATTTTTATGTATATCTGTAATAAATCCAGGTCAGAATAAGGATGTCGTTTTAATAAATATATTTGTTACACTGAATGAGGATTAAACATAATACTGTATCCATTATAATCTATATTTTATATATAAATTTATGTGTTGCTAATCTAGATATTGATATTATGAGCTGAGATTATTTTAAACCAATTTAAAATGTGCTCGTATTGTCAAAAACCTGCGCCTCCATTTGTTTAAGACACAGAATGTTATGCTACTTCTCTCAGAGAGGTCAAGTAAGTTACTGTAACATGAGAGGAAACTCGCAGAATTTTTCCCATTCCTGCTTCTGGAAAACATGATTACCGAAAGTTCTTTAGGGTCAGCCGTGGATAAGGATGATAATCTAGTGATTAATGCATCTTAAATCCTTTCAGATGTCTGTTTGACACAAATGAACACGTCTGAGGAGATCAAGCATTTCAGTCACAAACTGAACATACCATTTAAAATTGAATTTGAGATAAAAGAAATCACATGCACACACACACACACTTTTATTTTTACACACACATATTGGTTTTGTGAGTTTTGGGGATATTCCAAAGGTTTTCATTCATCTATTTTTTTTTCTTTTGGCTTAGTCCCTTCATCTATCAGTGGTCACCACAGCGGAATGAACCACCAACTTATCCAGCATATGTTTTCCTTCCAGCTGCAACGTTGTACTGGGAAACACCCATACACCCTCACATTCACACACTTGTACATCCAATTTAGTTTATTCAATTCATCTACAGTATAGCGCTTGTCTGGACTGAGGGGGAAACTGGAGCATCCAAAGGAAACCAATGCGAACACGGGCAGAACATGCAAACTCCACACAGAGATGCCAACGGACCCAGCAGAGACTCGAACCAGTGACCTTCTTGCTGTGAGGTGACAGTGCTGCTAACCACTGAGCCACCATGCCACCCCCCATGGGTTTTAATTGCTTTCAAACTTCATTTTCCTTCAGCTTGCCTTCACCTTTATGTATCAGGGGTCGCTACAGCAGATTAAACCGCCAACTACTCCAGCATAGGCTTTACACAGCAGATGCCCTTCCAGCTGCAACCCAGTACCGGGAAACACCCATACGCGTACTCATTCACACACAAGCACACACACTTATACACTATGGCCAATTTCATTCATTCATTCATTTTCTTGTTGGCTTAGTCCCTTTATTAATCCTGGGTCGCCACAGCGGAATGAACCGCCAACTTATCCAGCATATTTTTTACGCAGCGGATGCCCTTCCAGCCACAACCCATCTCTGGGAAACATTCACACATACACATTCACACTCATACACTACGGACAATTTAGCTTACCCAATTCACCTGTACCGCATGTCTTTGGACCCGGAGCACCCGGAGGAAACCCACGCAACCATGGGGAGAACATGCAAACTCCACACAGAAATGCTAACTGACCCAGCCGGGGCTCGAACCAGCGATCTTCTTGCTGTGAGGCGAACGTGCTACTCACTATGCCACCGTGGCGCCCTATGGCCAATTTTGTTGACCTAATTCACCTGTACCGCATGTCTTTGGACTGTTGAGGAAACCGGAGCACGCAAAGGAAACACGAACACAGGGAGAACATATTAAGTAAACTCCACACAGAAATGCCAACTGGTCCAGTCGGGACTTGAACCTTCTTGCTGTGAGGCAACAGTGCTAAATTTACAAACTTATACTTGTGCATTCTATATGATTTACTAGCCTTGTGAAAAATGTGGACAAGGGCAATGTCCTCATAAGTCACCTTTTCCCTGTAATACCTATGTTATACAAGTCTGTGTCCTCACACCCACAATCACCTATGATATTTCTGATCCACAGTCATGTGTTCATAAGCACCAAACTTTCCATTCATCTCTTGGTGGACAATGTGGGTGAAAGGTGGCGCGTGTGATAAGTGTGTGTGTGTGTGAGGACACATGTTTGTTGTTTAAAGAAGCGGTGCCAGAACTCCTGTCACAGCATGCATTTCCATCAATTCTCATGCAAGCCTTTATTCCTCAAATGTACACACACATATAGGATGACTCTTTCCTCGCTGAACCTGGAGAAATTCCTTCGTCTTTACAGTGGTTGATGCCACACACGGCATGCAAGTCTGGAAACCGTTGTGGTCTTCAAGTGAAGATGCAGAAGCTCGACTCTCATGGGTTCGGGTGGTGTTTGCTTGTGATAGCATGCGCATAATGCATAGAAGTCAAAGTGTCTAAATGATTGTATGTGTGTGTGTGCAATAATGTGTGTGGGAAAAGTTTCTTGTATGCACTCTCATGCGCAGGCTTCCATTGTGTGTGGCTTCCTTTGGCTCGTCTCTCCAGCCAGCATGGAAACGGCCGAACGAGAGGTGTTTATTTGGCCAACGGTAAAGTCTAGGCATATCTAACACTCATTTATATACATGCACACACACATACACACACGCACACTCATCTCTGTCAATACACGCTGGGCAAACCCACATTTCTTGGATTCAACAAGTGTTATTGTGTCTTCAGCAGTGGAGATTAAGAGATTTTTGGCAGATGTTGCAATGCCAGCTTGACTTTTGGCTTCTTTGTCGTCCGTTACAGATCACTAATTGAAACTGACAGAATTGAAGTTCCCTGCAAAACAACACACTGACTTTGAGACGTCAGAGTCCTGCCACTCCTGTGAGGTGCAAGTTTCATGACGTGATCTGCAGAGGTTCATTGTAATTAAAATGATTGGAGATTGGAGGTTTTGTAATGCTTATAAGAGGAATCCCTTATTTTCGTCAAAGATGCTATTTATTTGGTAAAAATGGAGTACTCATACATTTTAGGAAAATTATGATGTTTATTTTATTTTAAGGCGCCACGGTGGCGTAGTGAGTAGCACGTTCGCCTCACAGCTAGAAGGTCGCTGGTTCGAACCTCGGCTGGGTCAGTTGCCATTTCTGTGTGGAGTTTGCATGTTCTCCCCGTGGTTGCATGGGTTTCCTCCGGGTGCTCCGGTTTCCTCCACAAGTCCAAAGACATGTGGTATAGGTGAATTGGGTAGGCTAAATTGTCCGTAGTGTATGAGGGTGAATGTGTGTGTATGAATGTTTCCCAGAGATGGGTTGTGGCTGGAAGGGCATCCGCTGCGTAAAAAATATGCTGGATAAGTTTGCGGTTGATTCCGCTGTGGCAACCCTGGATTAATAAAGGAACTAAGCCGACAAGAAAATGAATGAATGAATGAATTTTATTTTAAATAATTGATTCTGTTCCTCAAATCTGATTTGCTGAGAGGTCATTTGTACAGCTATGTAATAATCAATTAAATGTCATTAGCAAGAGTCATGGCGCTTGACCAAAACCATTCAAAAAAAGATGCAAATATTACTGCATTCATTTTAGCACTGGAAAAGCAGAATTTTATAAATACCTGAATGGTCATAGGGGTTGACACGGTGGCATGGTTAGTACTGTTGCCTCACAGTAAGAAGGTCATTGGTTCGAGTCCTGGCTGGGTCAGTTGGTATATCCTTGTGGAGTTTGCATGTTCTCCCCGTTTTCTCCGGGTGCTCTGGTTTCCCCCACAGTCCAAAGACATGCACTATAGGTAAACTAAATAAACTAAATTGGCCATGTGTGTGTGAATGAGAGTGTTTGGGTGTTTCCTAGTACTGGGTTGCAGTTGGAAGGGCATCTGCTGCGTAAACAAATGCTGGATAAGTTTGTGGTTCTGCTGTGGCGACTCCTGATGAATGAAGGAACTAAACTAGAGGTGCCCAAAGTAGGGCCCGTAGGCCAAAGTTGGCTAATGGATACCTTTGGTTTGGCCCACCATCCCATCTGGAAAGAGAGGGAGAATAATGGAGAGTTGGTTGGGGCAAATGCTTTTGACAGAGATCCATAATTTCAAAATTAACACAATCCATAGTTACTTTGTTTAATTGAGGAGCTACAAAAAATGATAGTTTTAATTAAATGTTGCAAAGGAGTCAGACTTTTAAAATGTAAATACTGACAGATAGATGACAATGCACAAGACATTGGTGAGCCAATCAGGGTATAGCAGCTTGACTAGTGTGTTCAGCATTGAACTCCGTTGTGTTATAAATGGGATTGTTTACTGTATATTTTCACTCTAATAAGTTCTTATAAAATTTCAAACAATTATACTGCATCATTACTTAATATGTTTTAAAGCAATGTTTTCTTGTTATTTTTAAATAATAAAAAATAAGCGGCCTATTACAAATTAAATGTAAAACAGTTTGGTATATTTTACTTTGGCCCGCAGCCCTCAATCAACTTTGGTCTTTGGCCCTTTATAAGAAAATGTTTGGGCACCCCTGGACTAAACCGAAGGAAAATGAATGAAGAATGGTCATATCGGTCATTCTGACTGCTTAAATATAGGACTGTACCGAATGTCATGTCATGTCATTTTTGTCATATTTACATTTAAAGCGTAGTGTTAGAATTAAGCTTTACGTGTTTGCTGGCATATTTTATGAAGATATTATACGCTAAAATTATGATGTTTTTTGTAATATCACCTATAATTGTGTATGAGTAACTAGACCACCTGAATGAAGGTGCATACTTGATTTTGTTTTGGGGAAGAGTGGGAGAGCAAATTTTGTTGTGACATGTCTGAAGTAAAGTTATGTTTTTGCTATCAGAAAGTTATGTTTTTGTTAGCAGAAAGTTGCTAGGCAACAGAGGCACACACTTTTTAAAGGCACAGGAAAAAGTAGCAGACACTGAAATATGTGCGGTCATTTTGACTGGTATGGCCATTCAAGGTAGAAATACTCAAGGTGGGAATTTCAATAAAATAACAATGTTAGAATCAAACATACACACATTTATAAAAAGTCAGGACATTATAGTTATATGTCTTTATTTATTTTATTTAGTTATTAAATTATAATTATCAAAATTACTGCCAAAATATCTTTGCTGCTTGTTTATATTTTTACTACTTATTTGAAATGATCTGAAACATCACAATTCTTGAGATTTTATGAGGGACAACTTAATTGTTTTATCTTCAATCCACTAAAGTTCGTGTTGGGATAACATGAATAAATTGCGCGTTTTTTTTAACAGTGTAGTTCTAGTGGTAATGAATGGGATTTAATTTTTCTTAGTGGAAAACAAAGATGTTTAAACTTCAAATATGCAGTTTATGTATGAAAGAAGCATCTGATTTTGGAGTGCCAGGGCAACAGTTGCATTGCTCATGAACTCTCATGATATCTAATGTGCTTAAATATTACACAGAATTTATTTTAAGTATATTTCAAGAGTTCCCACTTAGCTGATGATTGATTATAAAGCTTGTTTGGCACGCTGTCCCGGGAGAGAGCCCTGAGCTCATAAGATTCTTGAGCCCGGGGCTCCCTCCCGTTTGCAAGGTGAGAGGAGAGTTTGAGCTCAGGTAGATTTCAAGAACTCCCCTGGGGCTAGCTATTGAACGGATAGTGATTGCTATGAAAGATAACTACTTAGTAGGAACATGTCTATGGTGCCGATTTGGATTAGTCAATTAACTTAAGTTGCATGTTTTTGGATGGTGGGAGGCAGGGACGTGCAGAGACCTTTTAAGGGGCAGGGGCTCTAATGGAAAAAAGGGCACTTTTTATTAAATAATAATAATAATTTTACTAAATTAAATATATAAAGGATATTTCACCCTAAATTCATCATATACTCACCCTTAAAAGGTCAGTTCATTCACAATTGAACAATGCATCATCATATACTCGCCTTCTACTTGTTCCAAACCTATTTGACTTTTTTCTTCTGTTGAACAAAATAATATTTTGAAGAAAGCAGGAAACCTGTAACCATTGACTTACATGGTATTTGTTTTTTTCCTGCTCTGGAAATCAATGATTTCAGATTTACAGCTTTCATTAAAATATCTGCTTTAATCTTTAATTCTTTAGTGTTCACCAAAATAAAGAAACAAAGACTTGGAACCACTTGAGGGTGAGTAAATGTTCATTTTGGGGTGAACTCTCCCTCTTCAATATATTAATTTTGTTTCAGTTTTTTTTTTCTGTTGAACAAAATAATAAAATATTTTGAATAATGTAGGACACACTGATAACCCCTGACTTCCATAGCTAGCCTATATGTACATGTTTTATAGCTTCAATTAACATGATATATTCTGAATAAATGACTGCAAAAACGAGAGGGGAATATATTCACTATCCAGCTGTCATTGCTCCATTACAATAGCCTCAGCTAATAGCCTATATGCCTGTGATATTGCCCGGGCTAAACTTTAGCTAACTTATTACATGGAGGATGTTAGCAAGACAAAATAGGCTATTTGCTTTTGAACGTTTGGATAAATCGCTGACGTTAAATTTGAGCCTCAGGTAGTCTTCTGTTAACCGTTACTCACCTCCATACACTATAAATGAATGACGGATGAATTTACAATGGCGGGTCTGTCGATCATAGCGCGCTGCCGTTACAGAGGTCAGCTAGTAACACCTGTTTTACACACACTCCGTCTGCAGTGTGTGTATGGGCCAGACTGTAAGCTATGGTCCAGATGCAGCCCGTGTGTAGTGCGGATGCAGGCGTTGAGAGACGTTAGTACACTGACGCCTTACTTTAGAGGCCAAAGCAACAATGTAAATAGCGTCCTCATGAGGGCATTCACGTGACATGCGGTTTCACTTTCCAAATCGTCAGTTCCAAGCTCGCTTAGAGCGGGTAGACTAAAACCAATATACACTTAAAAAATTCGTTTGTTTATTGTTTGACAGGGAAAATTGTCCTTAAATAGAACACGCATTAATTTATACACATATATTACATTATTATTAGTATTAAAAAAATAATTATTATCCCCAGGAAAAAGGGCACTTTCTCTCCAGGAGAAAAAAGGGCAGGGGCTCAAGCACCCAAAGCCCACCCCTCTGCGCGTGCCTGGTGGGAGGAAACCGAGGAACCCGGGGGAAACCCACGTGAGCATGTATAATGGAGAATGTATAAACTCCACACAGAAACATCAGCTGGCTTGGTAAGGACTAGAACTAGTGACATTCTTGCTGTGAGGCAACAGTGCTAACCACTGGGCCACCATGCCACCCATCAAGGAAAGGAGGAGGAATAGGGGTGAAAGGGGGGATTCTTCAAAATGAAGATGGCTATGATATGGAGCTTAGGGTATTTATAGTGGCTTAGGAATCATCTGATTCCGTGATCCTCTTGAAATTAGTATATAAATAAACTTCACTTAACAGCCACAAAATCAGCCTTACCTCAGCTAGTTGTTTTGGAATCTGCTGCTGGTACTGATATAGCCATTGTTCAACTGCATGTCTCAGCTCAACAAGCTATACTGTACTTTTGTTATTTTGCTTTTCCACTGCAGTTTAGCACTGCTTTTACATGAGTGGAAGTGTAGACATGTCTGAACCTTGTCTACTGACCAGCTGTATTCAAGTTTATTATTTAAGTTTCGAGTTTTGAATGAAAGCCGACTAAAATTATCCTATGGTGGCTGTTTTTGACTAATTCAGGGGTGTCAATCTCAGTTCCTGGAGGGCTGTCACACTGTCAAAATACATGACATTAGCAAAATCAACAGCAAAATACAAAACATTAGTTGCGTCCGCTTGCAGTTTTTGGTTTTTCAAATCCACTAGAGGCTGCTGTGGCGGCTTTTTGATGATCACAAATTCCTCTCATGCATCCTTTTCTGGTGTAAATCTACCAGAGGGTGCATTAAACACTTCATCTGATCAGGCAAGCTTGCTGTCGACTGACTGACTGACCGACTGACCCACACCCGCTTCCTTAAACCCAACCGACAGTGTTTTAAAAAGCAAAACATTGCTTTTCATTTCACCACTTTTTCAGCCTGTTGTTTATTTACGTATTTACTTATTTAAATGTTGTTTTTGTTTTACTTGGTTTCTGTAAAGATTCTTCACCCGACTTGAACTCTGTCATTGCGGTCAACTCTGCTTCGCATCCCAAGTCAGCCGACTTAAGGTGAGCCACTGGACAAACTGGCAACAGCAGAAAAGCTGTTCATATGGAGGTAAGTGGTCAGCTGGTAGTGCTAAAATAAACAGAAGCCGTCAGCAGAGTCATACCACCCCATAATGCTAGTATGTACCTCTGGTTATATAATTCTCACTCTCCAGAAATGTAGACATATCCAAAATAAGCCTGTGTTGCAATTAGCTTGATCAGGTATGTTTAATAAGGGTTAAAGATAAATTGTGCTGAACTATGGCCTTGAGAAATCCAGTCACACAGATAGTATTATTCTCTCTGACCAATCAGTATCTGCATTGTTTGCATGTCATTTTAATATCCATTAACAGAATTTAACATCCCTTAACTGAGGTGGTACTAAGGCGTACCAGGTAACCCATGACAAGAGCGAGTCAGTAGCAGTTTCTTATAGAGAGGGACTGAAAAAATGTTGTAAGCAAGTATTTTATTCTTACTCTCAATTGCATTCACCTTTGTTATCATGGGAGTATACTGCGAGAAAGATATACTACAACAAATGTTGCTTTCCACAGAAGTAACTATCTGCACTTTCCATTCGGAAGGGCTCATCCCTATGCCCTAATCCCTTCAAAGGGTTTACCCTCCGGACTGATAGCTTCAAAGGGATTAGGGCCTAGGGATGAGCCCCTCCAAATGAAACACGCTGTTTAACACTGAACAAACCTCCCTGCACAGAGAATCATGGAGCCACAAGTGTACATTAGTTGTACCTTTCGAAATCCTTAATTCCAAAAGGCCCTTCTAAGTGGCCGGCTTTGAGTAATACTTTTATATGGTGGCCATGATTGTTTTCAATCTGAATATCTTGTTTGGAATGCACTATATACAGTATGTTACGAACATGAGATTGACTTGAATAATGAATTCATATGCAGGTAATTAGTCTCTCTTTCTCTCTCGCTCTCTCTCTCACTCACCCTCTCTTCCTTGTTCTCTCTCTCTCTCTCTTTGTCCTTCGCTCTCTCTTTTTTTCTCTTATTTATTTATAGCACAAAAAGTGATTAACTTCAACGAAGCAGCTCAACATTCCTTCATTACTACATCTTAAGTGACGTTTTTGAAATAGCAACAGAGGCTTTTGCTCAGCTGACAAAGTAGTTCCTTACACAAAAGAGCTTACTAAGATATTCAGTGGTTGTTTTTTATTTATTTGCATATGGCCCATCAGATTGTAGTTTCAATATCACATTTTTAGCCTGAAATAAAACTATCACAATTGCTGTGCTTGTCTATTCTGCTGTGTCTTGTGCCTATCATCAAATCATAGCAGCGCTATATTAAGCCATACTGCAAGGCTGCTTGTGTGATATTATTAATTGGTAATGCTAATACTCATGGTTTATAAAAGTTTCCAAATGCGTGCTTTTTCAGGCAATTGTCATGGAAATTAATGGTCAACAAAAAGTAAACAGGGTCATGTGAATGAACCCATAGAATTGTTGAACATGACGTGTTTCTAATCTGTGGGGTTTATGTGGGATATTGCAGGTGCGGTTTATTTTCTGCCTTTTTTCCACTGTTTCTCAGCACGTGCAGAGACGGCAGATTGGGGGTGGTGGGTGCTCAAGTACCTGCCCTTTTGCCCCTGGATGCTTAAATTAACCTTTTTCCAAGGCAAAATTTCCTTGCAATAAAATGTCCTTTTGTTTAGGCTGTCAAATGTAATTACAGTTATTACAATTTAATAATACAGCCATAAAAAATGACCCACATGACAACCTTTCACTTGATTATGTCATCTGTGACGTCATGAATTACGCTCGCTCGATTTGTTCAATTGGAGTAGACGTCCTCACCACAGTTACAGTATCAGTAAGTGCTTGTTTACTTATTATTGAACTTATTAAGGACTAATCGAAGAGCGCATGCACCACTGTTGTATTGCTGTAAATTGCTGTTTATTGCAAATCAATTGTACCTGTATCTGCAACGATGGGTGCTTCTCAATATTCTTCCTCGTTTCCTCACTCCTTCATCCTACAACCCAGAAATTGATCAATCGATTAACCATGACATTTTGTAGAACATCTCAATTTTCTAATTGCACTCTGAGGAGAAGAAGGAGAGAAGAGGCTTCCTGAGGAGTCATGATCGTGGATACACAGCTGGATTATTTGTAGAAGTGTGTTATTGGCTAAACGTGACGCATGTTGTGAATGGGCTTTATGCACGGAAGAGTATAAATGAATAAACATCTGATGACAGGTTGATGTGGCTGTCTTCAATTTCATAAGGTTCATTTTACAGTATTAATAATGTAATTTAATAACAACATAATCAGTTAAATAGACTTAGGCATTCATTTAATGGGCTATATGCACAGCTAGTGTACACTTCAGCCAATGGTAAACTTCTGGTGAAAGGTTAATGTGACTAATTTCAATTCCATAAGGTTCTGTTTACAGCATCAACGTTGTAATGTAATTAAAATGTGTTCAGTTAAATAAACTTAACCCTTATGTGGGGATGTTTTCGTATTCCCTGAGATGATTTTGAGTCTTAATTTGGTCATAACTTTTACTGTGTTTCAGCTAGAAGAATGTGTTTTGTGACAAATATTAAAAATCTGAAGAGACAAAACACTCTGGGCAAACATACTAGCCTTTTGTTATGTTCAGGATAAAAACATCAACTAAATTAAACTGCTGTAAAAATGCATCATATATATATATATATATATATATATATATATATATATATATAAAAAAAAATATATATATATATATATATATATATAAATTTAGTCATTTTGATCAGGATTGAGGTTGAGGTTGGACTGGATTTATTATAAATGATGTCACTGATCTGGTGAAAAAAAACGGACATTTTCGATATAAAAAGTAATTGTTGACTGGATTTATTTTATTTTATTTTTCAACCTTTTATCAAGGTCTTGAACATGTGGAACAACATTGCTTTTGATGCATTGATTTTGATTGATTTTCATTTTTCTCTCCCTAATTTACTGTTTGTGGCTGTTTTTAGCTCCATTGACCTTTATTATAACCATATTTTTTTTTATTACAAAATCATGACACCATATAATCATGCATTTTTGATTGATGGTGATTTTTCCCGTGAAAAAAAAGAGCTTAGTTTCTGAATTTTATATAAAGAAACAGCTAAATAAAGTGTGTATAAGTGTGTCTGTGAGAGCGTAAGAGTGACCTTTACGCACTTACCTTGATGTGTCGGACAAAATCAAAATTTTCATCTCAGCTCTCAGACCTACATAGAGTAAAAAACCCAAAGACTGTATTTATGCACTGTCAAATGTGGTTATAATGGAAGTCAACGGGGCAAAAACAGCCACCAACAGTAAATTAAGGAGAAAAATTTTAAATCTAACAATGCATCAAAGCTATTGTTGTTACTAATTGTTCACATGTCTAAGACTGTGATAAAAGGTTAGAAAAATAAATAAATAAAATCCAGTCCACTTTTATTTGTCATATCGAAAATATGTCATTTTGTGTCTTCACCAAATCAGTGACATAATTTATTCATACTCATTTAGTTGTTCAAGTGTAAAACGAGATAAAAGCGCTGTTAGGATTAGCAGGCTAGCGCAGAAACTCCACTGAAAATACAGGGGCATGAATGAATGACTGGCCACATGCTAGGGACACCTGTTGGTCAAAACAATGCAACAAAACTCTGCTTAAACATGCATTAAAAATGGCCTTTACACACTCAGATGTGCGAAGCAACTTTAAACTATCAGCTATAAACTGAACTGGAAGAAATGACACAACAAAAAGTCATGACTACAAATTATTTTAGGCCCGCTCTCAAGTTACTCAAGAGATTGGTCAGCTAACATAATGTAGTGTGATTCGCTGATCGCCTCCGTGTCACCAGTAAAGTGTCACGCCTCCACAAGCATGCGCTTTGGTTCTACTGTGTAAATAGTGTCAAACAGAGTAGCTGTTAGCATTATCTCTTTGAGCCTTAATCAGACAGAAAATGAAAAGGATGAACCTCATGTCTGCTCTCTAAAATAAAATCTGACAAGTGTCTTTAACGACTGAAAATACGGTGTGGCTCCTTTAAGAGAGGTTGCCGTTTAATGTATGTGTAGACAAATGTAAAACAAGAACCGCATGTGTGCGGGACTGATGTTTGCTTTTCTGTAATACACAGTGATGCTGTTGACAAGAATAAAGCGTGAGTTGTGGAATGTGACCAGTGTGAGCTTTGATTGATTTTTCTGCTGCAACATGAGTTAGGCGAGCAATCTTGTATTGTTTTTACCTGACTCAATGTGTTACATGTCTTTCACATATAATTGGAATAAGCATGTGTAATTAATATGAAAGTTCACATCTCTTTTGTGAGTTCATTATCTGACATGTACAACAGAGGGAAAGCGTCTGCAAAGAGAGACACTGCCCGCGCTGGTGAAGATTGTAGCTGTTTACAGCGGTTTTACAGATAAATATGAATTTGAAGCTAAATTGTTAGTGATGCCAAACAGCATTTCCTATTGTTTACATTATTACAACATACTGTTAATGCGAGGCACTGTGCTTGTCATAGATAAATTTTAACAAATTAAAAATACTTAAAGGTTGTGGCTCACAGTACACAGCTTCTACTTTTATGAAGCTGCTCCTTTGAGGAGTTTTTAGCCGAATCCAGCACTGAACTGGGAGAGATTCTGGAAGCTGTCCTTTGTCAAATGCTAGAGCTATATATTTTTTATAATTCTCTGGAACATAATTAATATTAAACTGTAAGCACTTCGGTCTTTGTGTTGTGTCCTTTGGAAGCCCAAATATAGAAACAGAACAATCTCAGTGGAAATAGCAGCATTTTGATGCCATTTTAGCTTTCTCTCTCTGCTGTAAGATTACAGCCACTCTGACCACGCCACTTCACTGCACATGGTGTGTGCGCGTGATGAATGCATGTAACCGGAAACCCTTGTGATCTCACAAGTCCGGACGTATTTTTTTGTAGTCCACAAATTTGTTCGCTGTAGGCTTTGCTAAGCTAACTCTGTAAAAGCCAATGTCTCCCTTTGCATTGAACTTTGAGTGTAATTACATTCAGAGATGTTGTTTGTTCACACAGCTACATTACACATCAACTAAAGTTAAAAATTTGATATCGTAGTGGACCACCCCTTTAAGCATAATAAAAATTGACAATAGCAACAGTAGTGTTTACATTACAATAGCAAATTGTTAAAAAAAATAACATTTTGTTTGGTTTCTGCAGCGCAAAAAATGCCTTACAAAAAGAGAAAATGGAATAATAATAATAATAATAATAATAATAATAATAATAATAATAATAA
>CAIGQQ010032164.1:9451877-9473496 GCA_903798035.1 Danio albolineatus
AATAATAATAATAATAATAATAATAATAATAATAATAATAATAATAATAATAGAAGTCTAGACAACTCGACTCTTAGTTATAAATATGTGGAAAGAAGCAAAATGAGCATTTTTCTCATGCAGCCTCCCATGTTTTTGTTCAATTATTTCACTTTAAAAGCAATGAAAAAGAACCTATTCATCGCCATAAAAGTGAAATAACTGAACCATGAGAAAAATGCTCATTTTGAAAGAAAATTTCAGAATAGACTCTTTCTGGGTCACATAACTGGGTCATCATGGCATTTGCTGCTGAATACCTTTAGAAGCGTCTCTATCAATACACATGGAATCAGCAAGGTCACTACTGTATTGATAGTTTGAGCATCCATGTGCCCATTTTGTATAATGAACACCTTTCAAAAGACATGAAACCTTCTGAATTCAATTAAACGGAATCTTTATACAAGCATATTTTTGGAAACAGCGATCAACAGTCACCAATTAACCACCCATTAAAAGACCTCCCGCTTGTGTACACGCTCCAACTACAGTATAAAGAATGGCATTCATTTACGCTGCAGTGATCTAGAGAGACATTCCATTCAGATGACAATGACCTCTCGTGACACATAGTTTCTGATTATTTCCCGATCACCTGCCTCTGTAAAACCTTACAACTTAAAGTCTTAAAGCTAAGACTTAAAAATAACTATTATACCGGTGAGTCAGGCATTTGTTGGTGGCAGTGAATGGATTGATGATCTGCCAAAAGCCCATTATATAGCGACCTGCTGCGCCAAACTCATCGTATTATGAAAAGAATGGTGGAATGTTTTGCTGCTATTTTGGTATCTTTCATGTTGCCAAGTTTGAGCTTGTTAATCTGTGCAACTGCGTTTCATTGTTTGAGAGTGTGATTGATGATGCAGATTGCACATTCTAACAAGAAGACGACAGCGAAGGCCTTGTGTGTTTTTGAGGGCAAACGCATCCCACATTTCACAAAAAGACCTGGAACTCTTGAAAAATTAAATAAAATATTGGACGTTCAACCAGAAACTTACATTTTCACTTATAAAAAAAAATATTACAGGGGCTTAAGCTTGACCCTTGTCCCCCCCAAAAAAATCTACAAAAACAAGCATAAAATCATACAATACAATTCTATTAGGCGGTTCATTCCGCTGTGGCGACCCCGGATTAATAAAGGGACTAAGCCGAAAAGAAAATGAATGAATGACAATTCTATTATTATTTATTTATTTATTTATTTTTATTTTAATAGTGTCTTTTTTTTCTTATTGAACCACTTTATAAATGGCCTGCTACAAAATGCAAACCTCCTTAATCAGACAACAGAAAAGCACCATAAACAAAATGAAATAAAAAGATAAAATAATGAAATAATGAAATAATAAATAAATAAATAAATAAGTAAATAAGCAAGTAAGTAAATAAGTAGATAGAATTTTAAAATGGCCTTCTTTTACTTTTGGTGTCCCTGGAAACTTCAAATATTTAGTTTCATGCATAATTTTTTTTTTCCTTAGAGAAATAATAAAATAAAATGCTTTTATTTAAATAAAAGAGATATAGTTCTTTAATAAAACTATTCCGGATTACAGTATTGGATAAGTGTATATTGATAACTGAAACTCCATTCACGGGAAGACAAGGTGTTATTTTATTTTGAGATGGATTACAAGACATCTGAAATATAGGTAGTGGGATAGCTTTGATGATATTATCATATTGTTTTCTGTCAAATGAAAAAAAATTAGAACTGAACTTTTCAAAAGACATTACTCCGGTATTATCTAACATCTGGATGACTGACCATATTCCTTTCTCCCACCAGTTTTCGGTAAATAAAGAGTTGTCCCTAAATATAACATCTACGTACAATTCAATGATAGAACGTATCCTTGATCACTGTCAGGATGGGGGGGGAATCTCCCCAGCCACCACCAGTGTGCAGCATCCATCTGGATGACGCGACGGCAGCCTTATTGCGCCAGACCGCACACCACATACCAGCTGATTGGTGGAGAGGAGACAGAGTGATGAAGCCAATTATGATATGGGGATGGTTAGGAGGCCATGATGGACAGAGGCCAATGGGCAGATTTGGTGAGAATGCTGGGGTTAAACCACTACTCTGTTTCGAAGAACATTCTGGGATTTTTAATGACCACAGAGAATCAGGACTTCGGTTTAACATCTCATCCGAAAGATGGCACTCACTGAACAATATAGAGTCCCCTTCACTATACTAGGGCATTAGGACCCACACAGACCGCAGGTTGGGCGCCTCCTGCTGGCCTCACTAACACCACTTCCGGCAGCAACCTAGCTTTGCCATGTGGTCTCCCATCCAGGTACTGACAGGGCGCAGCCCTGCTTAGCTTCAGTGTGCAACAACTTTAGTATGATTTGTTCACCCCCCAATGATGATTGGGCTTAGAGGTGCTAAGGGCTCAAAGCCACTAAATTGACAAAATGTGAATGTTTCCTCGAGAGATCAGGCTGAATATTTACATTTTAAATGAGCTGTTTTATTTCCCAGAGATGGGTTGTGGCTGGAAGGGCATCCGCTGCGTAAAACAAATGCCGGATAAGTTGGCGGTTCATTCCGCTGTGGCGACCCCGGATCAATAAAGGGACTAAGCCGAAAAAAAAATGAATGAATGAATGAATGAATGAGCTGTTTTATTATCATCTGCCAAAAAAAGGATCTAACATCTTGATATCCATTGCTGTAATTATTTTATATTAATTCATTAATTTTCCTTCGGCGTAGTCCCTTATTTACCAGGGGTAGCCACAGCGGAATGAATCGCCAACTATTCCAGCATCTGTTTTGTGCAGTGGATGACCTTCCAGCTGCAACCCAGTACTAGTAAACAACCATAAACACTCATTTACACACACATTCATACACTATGGCCAATTTAGTTCATCCAGTTCACCTACACCACATGTCTTTAGACTGTGGGGGAAACCGGAAACACACGCCAACATGGGGAGAACATGCGAATTCCACACAGAAGTGCCAACTTGCCCAGCCAGGACTAGAACAAATGACCTTCTTGCTGTGAGGTGACAGTGCTAACCACTGAGCCACCATGCCGCCCCAGTAATATTATATATTAGCAAAAAAACAAAACAAGTATACAATAAAACAGTGCACCAAAGCTCCACCTGACAGGAGGCTGTGCTATTTTAAAGCAATTTGCATTTTAAAACCCTTTTTTTCCTGCAATTTTCATCTCTCTAGAACTACTTTTTCAGACTCTAAGGCTCTTCATGAAAATATTCATTTTAAATATGGGGTGTACTCATTTATGTAGAGCACTGTACATATCATTCATAGAAACTATTGGCAGAAAGTTATCAAGCTAATTTTTATTCATTAAAGTCTTACAAGATATTTATTTAACTGACTGTATCTGTTGATCAAAATGCCACAGCTAAACGATACGCTGAGGAGGAGAAACTTCTAAGGAGGCCAACAATGTTTAGTAAAATTGCAATAGGGGGCACTATAATCGAAAAACCTGCAACCGTATGATCCATGAATCTCCTTTGGTGGATGTAACATTTTGCTAGGATTATAAACATTTGAAAAACATGGACCAGTTCAGTGCCTTACAATGGCAAATCATACACGTATAAGTCTTTCCCTGTCATTGACAGGAGTTTTCATCATCTATGACTCAACACTTCCATGAAACGGACAGGTTTTTTTGGGCTTCTTCTTCTCATATTATATAAGAGTACAGAATCTCCAGCTGTCAAAAACCAGAGTAAAAAAAAATGCAAAAATGAGTAAAAGGCTGCATCTGAAATTGCAAACTTCCTTAATAATACATTTTGGATGTTGTGAATCCATAAACTATAATTTCTGCATCAGAAAACATGTTCCGGTGCCACGGTGGTGCGTGAGTAGCACGTTCGCCTCACAGCAAGAAGGTCGCTGGTTCGATCCCCGGTTGGGGCAGGTCCCGGTTGGGCCAGTTGGCATTTCTGTGTGGAGTTTGCATGTTCTCCCCGTGGTTGCGTGGGTTTCCTCCTGGTGCTCCGGTTTCCCCCACAGTCCAAAGACATGCGGTACAGGTGAATTGGGTAAGCTAAATTGTCCATAGTGTATGAGTGTGAATGAGAATGTATGAATGTGTTTCCCAGAGATGGGTTGTGGCTGGAAGGGCATCCGCTGCGTAAAACAAATGCTGGATAAGTTGGCGGTTCATTCCGCTGTGGCGACCCCGGATTAATAAAGGGACTAAGCCGAAAAGAAAATGAATGAATGAATGAATGAAAACATGTTCCCTAACTTTCTAAATTGTGCAAATATGATTTAGCGGAGTATTGTAAGCATTACAATGAAAATCCCATGTTCATTTATTGATTTTTCTTCGGCTTAGTCCCTTTATTCATCAGGGGCCACCACAGCGGAATCAACCACCAACTTATCCAACATATATTTTACACAGTGGATGCCCCACCAGCTGGAAACCAGTACTGGGAAACATCCATACACACTCATTCACACTCATACACTATAGCCAATTTAGTTTAATTTATTCAATTCACCTATAGCGCATGTCTTTGTACTGTTGGGGAAACCGGAGCACATGGAGGAAACCCACACAAACACGAGGAGAACATGCAAACTCCACATAGAAATGCCAACTGACCCAGGCGGGACTCGAACCAGCTACCTTCTTGCTGTGAGGCAACAGTGCTCTGAGCCACCGTGTTGCCCAAACCCCATGTTTTCTAATTAAATTAGCAAGGGGTACCATATGTTTTTAAAACATGAGGGGGGCCAAGAGATTCATCACTTGGGTGATTTTGACTTTTCTTCTGATCTTGAAAAAAAATACAGCATATCATTAGCATGAAGGCCCGTGCACACCGAGACGTTATTTGCTCGCGTTTTCCGTCGAATTTTAATGCCTCGTGACTAAATAAAGGGCGTCAATGTGATTGTGCACACCAATGCGCAAAACGGCGGGCATAAAAGCATCATTTTTGACGCGCCGCGTCAAAACCTTCTCTACCAATCAGATTGGCACCTTTGATCACGTGTACGGAGCCGCTAAAGTTGCAGTAAACACCCCTTGGAGGCGCTCAAGCACAAAACTGTCAATGCGAGCGCACATTGAAGAAGATGCCCAGAGGTGATATGAACGTGGACCGGCTTATTGGTGAACAATAATAATTTCTTCATCGCTAGAGCTACTACTTGAACCATCTATGCTTTGCCAATCGCCAACAACAAGCGTGTCAACGTTCTCTTATCTTCTTCTGTGTAACAAGCGGGTGTCAGAATCCTTGGCGCCACCCTGTGCGCCATCTAACATCAAGGAGTGATTTTGCATACTCTTCCTCTCAACGCCAGAGAAAATTGCTTGGGCTTGAATGCTGAAAAACATCTCGAAAAACACCGACGATAAACGCAAACGAAAAGTGTCCTGGTGTGTACAAGCCTTAACTGTGAAGTATACTTTCCAATCACTGGGCCAAGGGGCTGCATATTTATTAAAAGCAGGAGGGGGCCTAGGGCTCATGACACTCAATAGATATTGTGAAAACAGTGCCGTCATATGCATGTGATATGTAGCATGCGTTTAGTCTATAGGCATGAATGAGTACGTCCAAAACAGAAAAGTAGGTCTGAGTGAAGATGTTTAGTGTATAAAGTGTAAAAATTAACATCAACTGTTTGATTTTTAGTTGATTTTGCAGATTGATGTGAACAGTGATTGTTTTGTCTGTAACTGAAACTTATTAAATATATATATAATAATTAACTTTCCATTCTATCTGTGTGAGGAAGGCAAGTTTATTTATATAGCACATCTCATACACAATGGTAATTCAAAGTGCTCTATTCGGAACGTAACTGGGAGCAAATGTAAAAACCTAAGGACAGATGTGATGTGCTGTGATTTTCTGGTTCTGGTCAGAATCCTGGCCACAGCGTTCTGGATGAACTGTCTGACTGTGTTTTTGGGAAGGTCGGTGAGGAGCCCATCACAGTAATCCGCCCTGCTGGTGATAAAAGCATGAACGAGTTTGGAAGTCCTCAATGGAAACAAAGCATCTAATTCTTGCAATGTTTTTGAGATGATAGTATGCTGATTTATTTACTGCTTTGTGACTACTAAAATTCAGATCTGACTCCAGAATCACACTAAGATTCTTGACCTTATTTTTCAACACAGGCTCATTGTGAAAACGTAGTCCCGAGTACGTTTCTGGAGACCGAACATTACGTGGTCAGAGGTACGTATGGCTGCATTTCATTTTTTTTTAACGAACGCCACGGGGCGGTGTGATGCCGTTTCTTCTCGCACTTATACCGGCCGACCGCCTCGTGTGGACGACTTTACCGCTGCAACCAGTTTGTCCCGTTAGCTCGCCGTATTCGTCAGCGGACTCGAGACGCAGAGAGGAGTTGACCACCACGACGAGTCCAGCGAGGAGCGGTTCCAGAAAGCACAGAATCCATATAACGAAGTAAACTAGTAAACAACAGGGTGAGAACTCGGTGAAGTCTGAAAATGTGGTAAAAATGAGACGAGGGTGTTTTGTTTTGTTCTGGATTGCTTTTTTGAAAGCTGTTGGTTGGGTTTAGGGAAGTGTGTGGGTGGGTGAGTCGATCGATAAGATTTTGGTTGGGTTTAGAGAAGGGGGAGGGTGGGTCAGTCCAATCGGATGGTCAGTCAGTCTTTCAGTCAGCCAAAAACGGCCGGCCGACAGCGGCCTCTGGTGGGTGTACGCGAGAACGGCAGGCGTGAACAGCACTCGCGAGAGACACTTGAGATCTCAAAAAGCGTCCGCAGCGGCCTCTTGTGGACTTGCCAAAGCAAAAAGTGCAATATGTGCACGTATGTGCACGTATTCCGTGGCCTCCAGAAACGTACTCGGGACTACGTTCTCAGAATGAGCCTGGGTTGTTATTTTCTGTTGTTTGACCTTTAGAGCCAAGGTACGCATTCACCTTGAGAACCTCATATCTGCTCCCAAACACTTTGACTTCAGTTTTTTCTTTGTTTAACTGAAGAAATTTTTGGCATATACAACTGTTCATTTCATCAGTGCATTGGCAGAGAGTATCTTTTAAGGAGGAGGAAGTTTCTTTTAAATTATAGCACCCTGTTTTTTGTCATTGTATTACATGAAATCCAAAATATGACAAATGCTTTCACTGGGGTAAATCCAGTATTGTGCAACTGGTTTCACGATTGAATCCTCTTATCATATACCCTGTCCACACTGCACTGCCTTGTACTTTACGCCTGATCCCTGTGTGTGTTTTGTCACAATTGTTCAGTTGGCTAACTGGAAGTGGAAAATGATCATTAGCCCCATGCTGATCTGAGCTCATCTTATCCAATCAAGAGGCTGCGCAGTTGTGATCTCAGCAGCAGCTGGGTTTGAAGTGTGCGAGCGGATGACCTGTTAGCGCTGCTGTTTATCTTGGTATGTCAGCCATAAAAAAAAAGTCATGAGTCATTTCCTCCCCGCAGGTAATAAACACTCCTACGCCTTACTCATCAGCATCTACACAGTCAACACACACATATCGTATTTTGCAGGAAGCATTTACAGTTTCCAGTAAAAGGGGATCGACGGTTGAAAAGGGGGAAAAGACAAGTTCTGGCAAGGTGATGGGAGAAAAAATGGGAGTGAGCGAGAGCATCTTCATAGGAAAGTCATTCAAAGCTCTGATATGCTGGAGGGCAGAGATTATCATTAGAGAGATGAGGAAAGCAATGGGTTTGGTTCAGAATTGGAAACGCAAGTCCAGGCCTGATCTGACTCTGCTACAGTATGTGAGGGTTACAGGCTAAACACTGCAGATTTTTCCTTATGAAAAGCTCCTTGTTAACTCACAATGGGTTCAATAGGCAGGGCTGATTACTCCGTAGCATATATAGTTGGCAGGAATAGTTCACACCAATATGCTGTCACCATTTTTTTCACTGCACAATATTTTGAACCCTACTTCCACTGAGCGTTAATGGAGATGTTACACAGAATTGACCTGCTTGTTTCCATAGAACGAAAGTGAAAGGGGCATCATCAAAGGAATAGAAGCCTTATGCACTAGATAGAAGTATTTTGCATTATGTTTAAGTGCAGTAAGACATGATTGGATGAGAAGACTTATCAGTTATATCATTATTTAAGTCAAATTTTTATTTATAATTTATCATATGGCTCTCTGGAATATTTGGTTCTGATTGGTCAGTCACAACATTCCAATTGGTGTTAAGTAACTAAACAAAAAACAAACAAAAAAAAATCCTTCCTCACTTATTGCCTGCTTTATCAGGGGTCGCCTCAGCGGAATGAACCATTAATTTCTCTGGCAGTTGATTTACACAGTAGACAAATAACACACACACCACAGCCATATCACCCTGCAACCCAAGACCAGTTACTCACTGATGCTAAGCAGGACTGAGCTCGATCAGTTTTTGATGGGAGACCACATGGAAAAAAACAGATTGCTGTTGGAAATGGTGTTAGTGAGGCCAGGATCGCTCAATCTGTGGTCTGTGTCCTAATGCCCCAGTAAAGTGAAGGGGACACTATACTGTCAATGAAAGTCTTTCGGATGAGATGTTAAACTGAGGTCCTGCCTTTCTGTGGTCATTAAAAAACCCATGGCACTTCTCGAAACTTCTGGTGTCCTGGCCAAATTCATTCCATTGGCCCTTACCAATCATGGCCTGCCATTCAACCCCATTCACCAAATTGGCTGTATTACTGCCATTACTGTATTACTGGCTGTATTACTCCACTCCACCAATAGCTTGTGTAGTGAGCGCAGTGGCGCCGTTATCCTGTGGTTGCCATCACATCATCCAAGTGGATGCTGCACACTGGTGGTGGTGGTGTGGAGAGACAAACCCCCCTCATGATTGTGAAATGCTTTGGGTGTATGGCCATACACAATAAACGCACTATATAAATAAAATACACATTATGTTTTAATTTTCCAATATTTTATACAGTAATAACATGTTTGACTTGTTATAATCCCAAGCTTTCCTAAACGATTAAAGTATATTTACTGCAAAATACAAAATTGACAGCTGTGATCTCACGTATTTCATTGTACAAACAAAAAAGCTTTAGCTTTTAAGGTGCCTGCCAGATTTAGCAGGAGATGACAGTTTAAAGTCATTCATCTTTGGGTGTTTCTGTGATGTCAAGACCTGAATACAATAAGGTTTGCATAACCAGTTGCTTGGAAAAGTGGTTCTTCTTGTTAGTTTCATTTGAATTACATAATCTGTATTGTTGACAGCTTCATTGAAGTGAATGTGGTTGAAAGAGCGCCATCTTGGTTTTAATAATTTTGCATGAATATGCAAATTCATTCATTCATTCATTTTCTTTTTGGCTTATTCCCTTTATTAATCCAGGGTCCCCACAGCGGAATGAACACACACTACGGACAATTTAGCTTACCCAATTCACCTGTACCACATATCTTTGGACTTGTGGGGGAAACCAGAGCACCCGAAGGAAACCCACGCGAACACAGGGAGAGCATGCAAACTCCACAAAGAAATGCCAACTGACCCAGCCGAGTCTCGAACCAGCGATCTTCTTGCTGTGAGGCGACAGCATTATCTACTGCGCCACTGTGTTTATTTTGATAATGCTTTTCTTAGCTTTACAAAAGGTGTGCATTATTACTCTACATTACAATCAAAATCAGAAAAAGTAACTCATAAAGAGTAAAGAGTTTAGGTATACACTGGACAATACAGTGGTCTTGCATATATGTAGAGATAACCTGCAGTTACACAATGTACAGTGTACTTTCAAAAAAGTGATATGTAGAGTTTTTGATACATTTTTAATGAAGTTACCCGATCAACAAAAAACTAAAAGCAATTTGTGTATTGTGTATTGCTTTAGACTTTGTGCTTTCCTTGGAGTCCTCGTAGGGTCTTGGATTTGATCAGCCAGATCAAAGTATAAACAGAGTAAGAGGCTGTTTCTCAATATGCGTTCTTCAGCGGTCTTGCGTCCTCGTGTTCTCGGGTAACGTCATCATCATCCGCCGAAGTTCAGTTCCAATTCTCAAGACCGCAAGAACAGAGGATGCATGAAAGTTCCCAGATGAGTTCTTGATATCGAGGACGCACCGATGCAGACTTGAGCACCGAACTCGCTCTGCAAGTCCCAGAAGACATTGCGACTGGAGGTGGGAAGCGCAGCATTTTACATAGATTTATTATTAAAGCTCAGATATATACTTATTTACCTCAGGAGTTTCCCTAAATGAGACAATGAAAGTAAACATTAGCAAAAAAATCTTACTTAAGGCATAAACACATTAAGGGTGTTTATTTGCTGAAATTCGTATTAAAATCTGTTTTATTTGTGTTGTGTAGCATATATTTCTGAAGTCTTTATGCATAACATATATTGTGAAACGGGGATAACAATAAATCGCTTTATGAATGCTGTAATAGTTAAATAATTTTCGGTTAAAGATGCGTGAGGGTCTTGTGACCATCAGGAAGAACGCAGCATCTCATTCCTCACAGGACGCGTTGTCTATCCTTGCGGTCACCCGAGTTCGTTCTCCCGATATGACCTGGCAAGACCGGTCTCCACAAGAACACGAGTCCGTTCTCTGCGTTCTTGGAATTGAGAAACAGTAAAAGAGAATTAGTATAGTTCATAATACTCTAATGGAGATATTCATTGTTGTGTGAAAGGATGCATTGGATGAGATGCATTTAACTGGAACACAGTTGTGTGATGTGTATGTGCTTTACTAAAAAAAAAAAAGCCTTTAATCTAGTTTGAAACAGAGAGTCAGTCTGAGCCTTGACAATTTTAAGACTATTGCAGATTTTAGGAGCCATATACTGTATGACTTCTATGTACTACCAACATGAACTAACTTTTCTGCACACTTCTTAAAAGCAAAATTTCAAAGATAAAAGGCGGTTCAATTAAAAGTAGACCAATTACTCTTTTGAGTGATGCTGTCATACATACTCTACTCTTTTTCCACCAAGAACTACAGAGGATTTATGTTCTACTATCAAAAAAGAATCCCGATGAAGGAGCTGTCATGTTCATTGACCTCACTAAACGTATCATTCAGATGGCTGCTTTTAATTTCAGAAAGGTCTAAAAAGCAATCATCAATGACATCTGGGGAAAAACTGACAAAACTGTGAAACCTTGAACTGTGGAGAGCCTGCAGTCAAAAGGGGAAAGCAACCGAGCCTGCGCTGAAATGACAGAATTTATCATCTTGGCTTTTGAGAGCTGGTCATAAAGAGTGTCAGACATGGCTTTTTTCTGCTGTATATGACTAAGGCTTTGTTTACAACTAAGGCTTTGTTTGCATTTATGTTTACCTAATTATCCAAAGACTATCATATGATTTGTTGAGCGATTCATTTTTTCACACCCCTCCTTTATGTGATGCTAATCTGTTGTGATTGGTCTACTGCATGCATCACTTGTCAGAATGCCTCAGAATATCTGATTGTCTGCTTGACACTATTAGCATGTTTGTCGATCTGTCCTGAGAGTGAGCCCTCAGCTCAGAGATAAATGAGCATATAAGGGGCATATCCAATAAGCATATAAGGGGGTCTGAGATCAAGTAGGTTCAGAGAACTCCCCCTGGTAAAGGGAGCAAAAGGAGGAGATGGAGTGGAAGGGGGTATTCTTTCAAAACCCAGGCAAGGCAGTAGGGTGAATCAGCCTATTTATTGTACGCTATTTATTGTAAGCTTGGATCAGTTTGATTGGATTATTGCTGATTACAGATGAGAGACCTGCCACGATCAATCATATCACGTGCTCCTCTCAAAATTAGTTTGTAAAACTTCACTTATTTTTTGAGGTGCTACTATAGAAATAGCTCAAACTCTGTCTGTTTCAAATAAGAATGAGGCGGGAACCTGGGAGCATTAAAATAATCATAATATAAACAGAAAACATCCAGTATTCATCCAGAGCTCCTCCGACTCAAGACTAGTTAAACACAATGTGTCATTGAAAAAGTTCCTTTCCAATCTTTCCAATATCATGAACTTTCATCCAAACATAGCATGTCAAGATGGCACCAGATGTGGCACTACTTTGGCGCTGCACTGAAAGCTAACAACATTAGTTTGAGTAAAAGATTACAGCATTTTTGTTTCTTTAGCTTAATTTCCTTCTGTGGTTATTTAATGAAACTATTTCACCTCATTGGGTATAGGGAGGGTTGTTTGTATTCAGAGATATAGGATGATGTCAGGTTGACATTATGTCAAGTTAAGAGCAATGGTTTGACCTCAGCAGGCCACAGTAACCAGTAGTGAGTCACTTGCTGCATAGCAGTTCCTATCTAATTATTATTAACACTGGAACTACCAGAGTTCTATAACTACTATTATTACCATGGTGGTCATTCTGACCAATCTCATACAAAACATTCAACGTTTCTATTGAGATATTAAAAATTAAGCTTTGAATGCCTACCATCATATTAAATGAAGAACACTCTTAAAGGTCTGAGCCTCGCTTTTCATTTTCACTTTCACAAATGGGAGACTCAGAGTCTTCAACTCAGAGTCTGCATGCATTGGATACTGGATACCGTGGTGCACTAAGATTTATAACTAATTTAAAATCCCTTATTCATCATTGTGTTTTGTATATTAAGGTAGGTTGGTCTGCTTTGTCCATTCGTAGACTCAAACGTTGGCATATCTTTGTTTACAAATCTATATTGGGTTTACTTCCATCATATCTCCAGAATTACGTTTGTAAAAACCTGTCCTTAGCTATGGCCTCCGGTCACAGGATATTAATTTACTGTCTGTTCCTAAAGTGCAGACTGAGATGGGAAAATGGCTTTTAAATACGCAGCACCTTTTGCATAGAATAATCAACAAAGTTGCAGCTTAAAGAATTTATTTCACTTAATGCTTTTAAAAGGAGTATAAATGATTTAAAAATTTAAACAGGCTTGTAGAAGTTTTGAATAGTTTGTTTGTCAGTGTTAACTGTTAATTGTTTTTTGTCTGTTAGACCCATGTGACATGTACAGTATATTGCCGATCTTGGCCAGGATGCTCCTGTAAAAGAGATCTTTAATCTCAGCGTGTCTTTCCTGGTAAAATAAAGGTTATAATAATAATACTGAATATGCTGTTTTGAAGCACATATCTGATGTAAAATGATGTTTTTCCTATCAGAAAATTCTTTTTATGTTAGCAGGAAGATGCTAGGCAACAGAGGCATGCATATTTAAAGTCACAGAGAAAAGTATCAGAGTGAAATGCATGTGGCCGGTTTGACAGCTACAGTATGGAAATTAAAGAGTGAAATACTCAGCTCTTTTGTGTTTTGTAATTTAATAAAAATTATGTCAGAAATAAATAAACACACATTTGTTTAATAATGTCAAAAAAGCTAAAATCTAACGTTTTCAGAACTGAAAAGTGCATTCAGTGTGATTGGCCCAGCTCTCAAAGTTTTATTGTGCCGTATTTGGACAAACGCTGTTCATTTTCAGCTGGAAAGTTAAGTCTCCGGGTTCCCCCAGGTGGCCATGTTTCTTAAAAATACTCCTTAATGCCTTTTTTTATTTACAATTGTGGGTTTTGATATACAAAACCTTTGCAGCCATGTGGCTGCTTCAGCAGATGTATTCTAGAAAAATTCTTATACCTCTTCATTTGTAGTATGATCCCAAAAAATAATTTACCCCTACACTCTGAACACTTTGTGGTCATGCATAGCTTCCTGCTCCACAAAATTGGTCCTTTACTCCTCTTGCCTCTTTTCAAAATTAGAGTCCCATACACATACTGTAGTATGTTCAGTACAAGTTTAAATAGTTTTAAATACGAGGGGAAAACATTATAATTGTTGTAATCTCACTAAGTAACTTTATGCCCAATCACACGCAGCCATTTTCGTTTATTTTCATTTTATGGTCTGTGCACATGCTAGCAACCTTATATTCCCTACAATACATTGCGCATAAAACTACACACGACTAAGAACTGTAAACAGACGACAAACATGGCTGCTTGAGACTAACTGATATGGAGAGGTTTAGGTAAGAATTGAGTGATCAAAAACTAATACTGATAGGTAAGTATTACCTAAAAATATTTAGTTCATGTTATCTGCATTACATATTTCATCTTCAACATCACAGACTTTTAAAACATAATACATGAATATACATGAACATGAACAATTATGCAAACGCCCGAGGGGGTTCTCTGCATCAAAGACCAGCAAATGGAAGATTGATGTGATACTTTCCAGAAAGCAGGAAATTAATTATAAAATAAATGTTAATGATGTGGGGTGCCACGGTGGCGTAGTGAGTAGCACGTTCGCCTCACAGCAAGAAGGTCGCTAGTTCGAGCCTCAGCTGGGTCAGTTGGCATTGCTGTGTGGAGTTTGCATGTTCTCCCCGTGGTCGCATGGGTTTCCTCCGGGTGCTCTGGTTTCCCCCACAAGTCCAAAGATATGCGGTACAGGTGAATTGGGTAAGCTAAAATTGTCCGTAGTGTGTGTGTGTGTGAATGAGAATGTGTGGATGTTTCCCAGAGATGGGTTGCGGCTGGAAGGGCATCCACTGCGTAAAAAAATGCTGTTGGCGGATCATTCTTCTATGGTGACCTCGGATTAATAAAGGGACTAAGCCGACAAGAAAATGAATGAATGAATGAATGTTGATGATGTGACAATATGATTGACAGGGCTAGTAACTGTGCAACAGAACAATCCATTAATATTGCAGTATTATGTCCTAATGCGTACTCTTACATACAAGAGTACATACATTTATGGCAAAGTATAAGAAGGTGAATTGGGATGCAGCATCTCGTCAACTTGGAATTATAAAGTTCTATCTGCATTCTGAATGATTTTGAGATATTTAGCTTCAAAGTTTTTGCGTTCCATAGCAAACAGTGCGTGAGTAACATTTGTTTTTTTTTAAATAAAGTCTTAAAATGTAAATAACTTATTAAAAAAACATCCCATAATGTAAATAAGTTGTCAATTAATAAGAATATGTCAATAACTTAATTTTGACAGAATTGTCAGATAGAACCTTATAATTCTAAGGTGACGATCTGTATCAGGCTAAACTGTCCATCCTGACACCCTGAGGTGATCGCATATGTGTGAGTTTTTCTGGCATACAGTTGCTTCCGGCGGTGCAACGTGTCACATCCTGTCTGTTTGCTGCTTACACATGCCAGCCTGATAAGACTCTTTTGTTTTTCCCTGTTCCCCAAAATGCTTTCAGAAGAGAAACATCCTGTATATACGGGAAAATGCAAATCCTGCTCGGAAAGCCGTGGAAATGTGCAAAAATGAGAAGTGGCACAATAGACCGGATCTACGACAGTTCCTAAAGTCGCAGTGTCACTGCTGTTCATTTCGCATAAATATACACAAGCACATAATGCAATGCAAAAACCCAGGACGTCTTTGTTCTGTCAAATAACGTAGGGAAAAAATAAATATAAATAATTTAAGATAAAATAAGAAAATAAACTGCATTTAATTCAATTCAACTAAATTAATAAAACAAACAAACAAAAAAAAATACAACCCCAATTAAGAAAAAGTTAAGTTGTTGATAAACATAAACAAAAATGGAAATGAATGATTTCTAAATTTACTTTGACTTGTACTTCATTGCAGACAATACAACTTTATTTAATTTGTTCCTCATGATTTTTTAATGTTCTGGAGCACACATCTGATTCATCTGACTACAGTAGATGTTTCCACTGTGTGATGGGCCATTCCAGATGCCTCTGATCCAAGAGAAGTCGACTGAGCTTTTGGACACTGTTAACATAGGGCTTTATTTAGGCAGTTGTCGGTGCAACTACGTACTGTGGTACTTGACAAAGGCCCCGTTTACACTAGTGCGTTTTCGTTTTAAAACGCATACGTTTTGTTACGGTTACACCATCCGTCCATACTACGCCGGAGTTTTGGAGGTGCGAAAACGGAGCGTTTTGAAAACGCTGGAGAGGCCGTTTTCATTCTGAAACGCTGCTGTTGCGTCTCAGTGTGGATGGAGGGAAATGCATACTTTTGAAAACAGAGGCGTGGCTGCTGAGATCTGCTACGTGATTGGGGCTTTGGGTCATTGCGTATCCTTCCATTATTCGTCAAGCGCACGTGGCTATAACGGACGGCAGACCAGTCTTCACTGTAAACACTGCATTTTCGATAGCCATGGATGTTTTATATTCATTTGTTACTTTAAGTAACAACTCGACCTCGTCGTCTGTCCTCAAAAAGACCTCTCTTGCTTTCTTTACCAACGCGTTCATCGTTCAACCAGCGTTTGGTGACTAACAATAACCAGATGCCGAGCGAGACGCATGCTTCCTGTTTATACTTGAACGCGCATGCCCAGAGTACGCGAATGGTGTGCAAATGGTCACGTGACATACGTTTCTGGTGGAGGGAGATCTTTTGAGATACTCTAGTGTGGACGCGGATCGTTTTCATGCTAAAAGGCCGTTTTTAAACTAAAACACATTAGTGTAAATGGGGCCAAAGGTTTGCCAAAGTAGTCCTGAGCCCATGTGGTGATATCGCTTATAGATGAATGACGATTATTGATGCAGTGTTGTCTGAGGGATTGGAGATCATGGTAGTTCAGTTGAGGCTTGTGCCCTTGTCTTTTACGCACTGAAATTCCTCCACATTCCTTGAATCTTTTAATTATGTTCTGCACTGTTGAAGGTGAAATATCCAAATGTCTTCCTAGTGTTCTTTGAAGAACATTGTTTTTAAACATTTTAATACATTTCTCACATATTAATTGGCAAACTGGTGATTCTCAGCTCATCTTTGCTCCTTAAAAACTAGACCTTTCTTGGATGCTGCTTTTGTACCAAATCTCAATAACAATCACCTGTTGACATCACCTGTTTAAAATCACATCATTCTTTAACTAATTTACCTAATTACTAGCCCTAAATTGCTCCTGTCTCAACTTTTTTTTAGATGTGTTTCAAGAACCAAAATTGTAGTACATTTATTTCAAAACCAAAAACAAAATAACAATAGAGATCATGAGGAACACATTAAATAATGTTTGTTGTATTGTCTACAATGAAATACAAGTCAAAGTAAATTTAGAAATCATACTGTCCCAACCGTTTCTGATTTGGGGTTGTAAAAGTATTTTTGTGTGTGTGGGAGAGAGAGATCTGGTTTTCTACCATTGACAATAAAATAAAAAAGGGAATAAATAACAAAATGAACAGGAAGACATTTGTGCTACAGAAAATAAAATACATGCAAGTTCGTGGTAGCAAGTAAATAAAAAAACCCACAAAAATAAAGATCTAGACTTTGTGGAAAGTGAAATACATGGGCTTTTGTGGGCGATGTTGGGGCAAACACATTACAAGTAATGCGAGTTACTAATGAGTAAAGTAATGCATTTCTTTTAAACAATGAGTAACAATAGCTGAGTTACTCAAGTTTGAGAATGTGTTCATTATTTTGAACACTGAAGAAAAGGAAAAGTTTATTGTCTCAGTGGACAGTGATTTTACTTCAGACAAAAAGTACAAAAGTAGCATTGATTTCAACTTTCAGTAACCTGCATATATGGCATGTATAGCTCTGGGGTCAGTTCTCAGATAACATCATTCTAAAATATGTTATTTCATGTGTGTGTTTTTAAGGTAAATGTAGGTGTAGGTTATACAGTGCATTAGAGCTTCTCTATTAAAAAAAAAGTTCTGAAAGAGATCAAGCCTTAGCCAGGTAATAAAAAGTAATCAAAAGTAATGCAACACATTACTTGCCATAAAAAGTAGCTAAGTAACACAACATGTTACTTTTTTGGGGAGTAACCCAATATTTTAATGCATTACATTCAGAAGTAACTTTCCTCAACACTGTTTGTGGGAGACAAAAACTCTTGAAAAAGTTTTATCTGTATTCGTTTTCCTCACAATTCATCACACACCAATAACTTTAGCAGAGCAAGTAAATCAAAATGAAAAATAAATGAAAATTTAACAAACAAAAAGTAAATAAAAACATTCACTTTTATAAATCTAATTATACAATAATAAAACAGCATGACATGGACTTTTGTAATTGAAGCATTTTTATATCCTCTTTCTAGTTTCTTCTATGTAAATAGGAATATGTGGACTTTGAGGAACCTTGTTTATATCAGATAAAGTAAAGTAAATAAAGTCAAATGAAAATAAATCGGAAGAAATGAACATTTGTAGGAGAGAAATTGATTGTCAGTGAGTGTCAAAAAACAAACAAAATAACAGTTCCATCATAAGATCTGGATCATCATCGTTGGCCCTTGGTTGTTTTTCTGGAGAGTTATGCAACGTCATATCTCTCAGGTCATTCACTCACAATCAGCACACAGATTGACGTTTCCTCAGTCAAGTTCAAGGCAACGACAACACAGCCATCGCAATCAACACACACAACCCAGCGTCATCTCTCATTGTTGTTTTATTCCCCAACAGTGCAAACACAAGTATAAAAGATCTCAATATGAAATGTACATTCACATAGAACCATCGCAATAAATACATTGCAACCCCAAAAATAGCACAAATATTACAAATCATCAATAAAATACTCTTTTCGTTTACTCTACAATATATTTAATACGTACAATAATTTTGACCCGTATCAAATATGAAAATATCTAATCGACATGAAAATCTATTCTATCGGTTTTACTGTGCACACTTTATGCATTATTAAAGTTAATATATCATTAATATTCAGAACAGCAGTAAGTTAGGCCACCGTAGTCAAAATAGATCATATTAAGCCATATCAAATAGAACCATTTAGCTGTTTGGCTACATTTGTTGGATCATAGAGTCTGAAATATTCAGTGATACAAGAAGCATTTTGGCATTTGGCATTCATATTCAATAAATCAAAACCAAAGATTAAATAAATCTACAGATATATGAGACTCGAATGAACAGCTCCGTACTTATACGCTAATAAATATGCAAATATCATGTAAATGAAGCTAAACGCGGCCAAAAATATAATAAGAGAGAGCATTCCTGAATACGTAGCTAAACGCGAATAAACCATCGAAATTAAAAAGGAAAAGCACATTTGCGAGTTGGTATTGAGCCCCACGTTGGTTTCGATCAGTCCGTATGAGAGTAAAGTTCGAATATGCACACACTGTCGCAAAGCTGCGCTAGAAAAGAACACCGTTTGATATGTTGGTAACTGTATATGTTGGCACGTATTTAAAGAAACACACTTTCTCTAACAAACTCTGGATAAAAAGGCAGTCACTTCAAGAGCTCGACAAGGCGCCAGTGCCACAAAACTCCCAGAAAAAGCGTTCCCAACAGCACCACGCATGGAAAAGAAAAGAAATAAAGATAGTTCGGTTTATCAAGGCCATTATTGTGGGCTCATGCAGGGCTACTAAAGCATGTTTTGCAACATCTCTTCGACACTTTTCACCCTCGGTTGTGTTTTTGCAGTAGGCATGCATTAGAGACACAAATCAGTTATCAAATAGAGCGACATGACAGAATTACGGCATGCTGAGAGGGACATGCAGAACGGCATGCTTGAAGCCAAACTTCATTTCCTAGGCATCATGGGAAACCTATTAAAGTACAGTAATAGCACATAAAGAAAAATCAAAAGAGATTTCTTAACCGGAATGAGGCTCGTGAGGCTTTTCCAAAGCGAGAGAGTGTTCGCATGCTCTGAAGAAAGATGGACCGAAATCCAGATGGTTAACCTAAGACCTACTGAGCACATGACACATCCAGCACTAAAACATCATGCATGTTCAACTGCGTGTTAAAGATCGCTCTGCAAGCGCAGTGAGAGATGCTACCATTGACAGGAGAATCTGAAAGCTAAGTGCCACTTAGAAAAGCCACCAAGAAAATCTATGTGGAATAAATCTATATTATTTTAAAGGGGCAGTTCACCCAAATACTAACATTTGCTGTTGATTAATTCACCTTTTGGGCATTCAAGATGTGTTTTTTGTTTCTCAGTAGAACATACTCAAATTTACTTATTGGTCACTGGTACTTTCAGTCCACAAAATATATGACAAAACAAAATGATATCCATTGCTCCTGATGATACACTGAGAAACATCAAAGATTACAAAAGAAACAAAGTATTCATTATTCATCATACTGACCAAATAACTCTGAAATGTCCAGACACTGGTCAACTTATACCTGACAAAAAAGCAGGACAAGTTTGACTTCACTAAAGGTCTTCGCACATTGACTCGGAAATTGTGCACATGGATTTCTTGTTATTCTAAAAATTTGTCATACACAGAAACCTTGAACACTTTGTCTGATGCGTATTAATCAACCAGGCTCATTCTGAAAACGTAACGATATACTATTTTCTGGAGAGCGCCAAAAACGTCCCAGGGGCTCTTGCAGTTTTTGTTTTCGCGAATTCACCAGAGGCCGCAGTGTACGCTTTTTCAGATCTCAAAGTTCTCCCACAAGTGCTATTCGTGCCTGCTGTTCTCACGTAAATCCACAAGAGGCCGCTGTCAACTGACTGACTGACCAATTGACTGACCCACCCTCCTTTTTCCCTAAATCTAACTGGTTTTAAAGCAATCCAGTAAAAGAAAAAAACAGTCCAAGTGGTCATACGTGGACAGCACATTTTAGTTCTTAAGTGGCTATTTAAAATACTTTGAATGTTTTATATTTTGTAAAGACACACAGTGTCATCCTGCAACTGTTTTCATTTCCCAAACATGGGAAATACACTCTGATAGTCAAAACAAGTTAAAAAAATCTATGTTAAATAAGTATTAAAAAAAGTCAGGAAAAAGTTTTTTTATCTAAATTCGGAGCAAGAGTCCACATAATTTTTCTTTAAAAGAACATCACATCAAATGATGATACTTAGGTTTTTATTCGTATTAGTTTCCAATAAGGCCAAACAGCAAAGAGAAATAAAAAATGCTTGTAAAAAAAGACACCTTGGGCCTTCAGAGGATAAGGAACGGTGTCATACCCTCCCGTAGCGTTTGTTAAAATGCAGCCATATGTACTTCTGGCTATAATTCGCTGTCTTCAGAATTGTATATAGGGCTACATTTTCAGAATGAGCCTATGTTGGTATTATTGTTGTGAAAAAGAATCTTCATGTAGTGATTCTTCTCTCTCTTCAAACAAGAAAGAGAAAGAGGAAATAATGTGTCTATTGAATAGAATTGATCATGGACAGAGACTAACACTATGTCAAACGTATGAACACACTCACACACACACCATACAATTGTACAACCACAATACAGTAGTCTACAGCAGTGGTTCTCAACCATGCGCCACACTGTGTCATTATATTCCAATAAGTTTATCTTAAAGTGCTTTGTGCTGCACGATGAGTTGAATTAGTTGGCATTCTGCATTTTGGCTTTTGTATGGTGGTTGTGAATTGTCAAAACACCTCTTAAAATACTTGCTATGGAAAATCTATCCTAAAAAAATCTATCCTAATCTAATCAAATGTTTTAATTTTTAACAAATATATATATATATATATATATATATATATATATATA
>CAIGQQ010032164.1:9473596-9501349 GCA_903798035.1 Danio albolineatus
TTTTTTTTTTCTTTTTTTCTTTTTTTTTTTGTGGATCTCAGCATGCAACAGACCTAAAACCATTAGCCGAGGCAACGGATTAAAGATACAAACATTAATAATGTTCACTTTCTTACACAGATCGATAGTTTCACTTCATAAGACCTCAATGTATCATCAGGAAACACTAATCATTTTGTGTTGCCTATATATGTTTTTTACTTTCTACTCTCAGAACTAGTGAACTCTGGTAGCCGTTGACTTGCATTTTATGAGACACCAAGGCCCACACTTCCAGCTAAAAATCTTTATTGTTATACCAAAGGGGAAAAAAAACTACATCTTGGATGACCTAAGGGTGAGTAAAAACTGCAGATTTAAAGTCTTTGACAAACTATTGCTTTTTAGCCCATTTTATCACATACTGGATGCCAATTGGGTTACTTTTTTTGTCAGTGACTTACAGTATTTTCGAGCAGTGTATCTGTGTTTCGATTGTATCAATATGATGCTTATTATTCCACATGGGATCTGTTATTACTGGAAAGGATATCCCAGAGGGCAAAGGGCAGCAGCAAGTGCATACAGATGTTTTGTCCAAGCACCAAGTGCGTACACACATCACATACAGGAAAACTGTGCTGATTCAACCCACGCAAAGTTAAACATTTAGCCACGTCACACACTGGACCGACTTTCTGTAAATGATTACAAAACAGAATTGGCTAGTAAATCACTGCAGTCTCTGATTCACTGCGGTTGTTTAGTATTTCTGCCGATCTGTCTCTCTTTCTTCCCACAACCGCAGACGAGAGTGCCTGAAAGCCGAAGAGCTGGGAATAACTTTGCTATCAGGTCTGTAAACCCGTGACGTGTTCTTCATGTAAACAATTTATTCAAAGCAGATCTCAATATGAGGAATCATTTATCTTGTTTTTGGAAAAACCCAACACGTGTGTGAAGTTTCTCCCGTTCATCATCTCCTAAACATCCTCCTACGTACAAAATACAGCGCTGTTTATTAATTGAAAGGTTTGGTCCGTTCATGTGTTCACAATATTCATCACCGTGGCATCTCTTGACATTTTTCGATGCAAGAAAACACACACACGCACACGCACACACACATACAGACACACACGTAGGGTACGTGTCTCCTCGGCTGGTGTGAAGCTGCCTTTGCAGTAGATCGCATGCTCCCGTATAGGAGACCCTGATATCCTGTTGGTCTGGGGAAGACTCAATAAAACACACGCAAACGTGCAGACGTAAACACACACATGCTTATTATGTACTTGCGTGAAGGGGGAGAGACGTCCTCAGTTTGGCACGATCTAATGTTTCTCTCCTCTGTGCAAATGCTCCTCGTTCTTCATCCCTACCTTGTGCTGGGTTTCCCTCCCTGCCTCTGATTTACTAATGCATCGATTGGTCGCCGCTGAAGCGTCTCCGTGGCGATCACACCTCCATCTCCATGTCGACGGACACTGAGGGCAGGTACAGAATGCTGTTGTTTGAGGTGCCCACGTGTCCCACGGTGTGACTCTTTACACCGTAGCTGCTGACGGCGGGTGCGGAGCCCAGTTTGGTCCGGATGCAGGGGCTCGAGTCATGATCTGGACTCTTGGATCGGCTGTGCTGGGCACCTTGAGGGGTTCGGCCCTCCAGAAAGTAGGTGAGCATTTGACCTTTGCCCTTCACGCTGACTTGGCCACGACAGGTGAAGCGATAATAACCCGAGAGTAGGCGGAAGACGTCCTCTGTCACCTGAGAAAACATGGATGTTTTACTGTTTTGGTAACCATATCCAATACAACACTCCATCTGATCTTCTCTTTTTATTCCTATGCATTTATTTTTTTATATTAACTTTAACAGCGCACAATATACAACAGCAAATTAAAAATAATGAATTATTTATTGTTCAACCCTATTTGCATTTCTTCTGTTGAACACAAAAGATTACCATTTAATTCCATAGTACTTTTTCCCTATTGTGGAAATCAAAGGGTCCCAACAACCACCAAAATATCTTCTTTGTTCAACGGAAAAAAGAAACTCATAAAGGTTTAAAACCACATAAGGGTGATTAAATGATAAGATTATTATAATTTTATTCAACCTAGGCTCATTCTGAAAACGTAACCCTGTATACATTTCTGGAGAGGGCCAAATACATTTTACTTGCGAATTCACCAGAGGCTGCTGTGTACGCTTTTTGAGATCTCAAATGTCCCGCACGAGTGCCATTCACGCCTGCTGTAAATCTACCAGAAGCTGTTGTCCACTGAATGACTGACCAATCGTCTGACCCACTGGCTTCCTTCCTTAAACCCAACCGATAGTGTTTTCAAAAGCACCAATTGACCTGACCACCCACTTTCCTAAACCCAACTGACAGTTTTAAAAAGCAATCCAGATAAAGAAAACCTCTCGCTTGGTTGTTACCACGTTTTCAAATTTTACCACATTCTCAGCCACATTCTGTTTATTTAATTTTTGGCTTCTCATTTTGTCTTCCCCGCTTTCTGGAACTGTTTTTCACCGGACTCAACACCGCCGTGGTCGTGGTCAACTCCTCTCTGCGGGTCTCAAGTCCGCCGACGAACATAGCAAGCTACAGGACAAACTGGTAACAGTGGATAAGGCGTCCATGTGAAGGTAAGCGGTCAGCTGGTAAGCGCAAAAAGAAACGGCGTCATTCCACTCTGTAGCATTCGTTTTAAATACGAAATGCAGCCATACATACTTCTGGATTTATAATTTGCGATCTCCAGAAATTTATATATACTTTTTCAGAAGGATTTTATCAGATAACCTATACCTCAAATTTAAGTTTTACACCTTTACATGAATGTTTCTACACTTGAGGCCATTATAATCATGTCATGAGTTTTATAACAGCATCTTTACCTCAATAACAGCGATACAATTTGAGTTTGTCATTAAAACGTCTTTAACATGTCATTAGATATTAACAACACTGTTCTAAAATTATTTGACAGCATTGACACTTTTAATGAGAAATTTGTTTTGTTCCACTGAAAAAACAATTATCAAAAAATATTCATGACAATTATAATGGCCTCATTACAATCATGTTGTTGACAGATTTATGACAAGTTACGTTGTCTTAGTAATGTGAAGTTGTCATGACAAAGACAAAGAGCGGTGTATGCATTTATGTCCTGACAAAGACATCTCAAACAAAGTCATCTGCATTTAAATTGACAACTTAACGAAAGACACATAATGACAGTTGTCATTTGCATATACAAAAGCTCATGTGACGATTATAAAGATGTCATGACAGTCTTATGAACAGCCCCTTTAGGTGAAGAGTTACCAAACTGGTACTTGACACCCTCTCTGTCTACATTATGAAAACTGAAAACTGGTAAATCAAGTAACTTCTCTCGAAAATGACATCACTAATAGTTTTAAATTTAAATTACATGCATTTTTGTGCTATAGACAAAACAATATACTCAAGATCGTGACTAGATTTATTACAGTTCATCATGGGGAGGCAGATTTTGCAAGGAGAAATTATGTATAAGAAATGTTTTTTAACAGTAAAGCTCTGAGTGGGGGATTTATGCTCTTGACAACAGGCAACCGAAAATATATAAAAGTATCCTTTATTCTAAACTTATTGACCTTATTTTCCATGAAGATTTTTGCACCAGAGTTAGCTAATGAAATGAACATTATCAGTGGTTATATGCAAGTGTTTTACCTGTATCTTTCCCTGAACTCCAGTGCTGTCCATTCTGCTGGCGACGTTGACTGTGTTTCCCCAAATGTCGTATTGAGGCCTGCGAGCCCCGATTACACCAGCAACCACTGGACCCACATTAATACCTGATTGGTGAATCAACAAAATCAATAATCACATTTAACTTCCTTTATCTCTCATTATTCAATGTGAAATTAGGGTAGGGTTGGAATGACTTTTAAATATTTTACAAACAGGTATCAAGTGTTCAACAAAAGTGGCCTTCATTTAATCAACACCAAATAAACTGTAACTGACCCTTCATCAGCTCAGCCCTAGAAAATGCAGTTAATGAGCGCAGAAGTAAATTAGTTTTGAGCGGATGCATTTATTCTGATCGATCTTTCATTGACACAAAACCACAAATGTGAAATAAACCCGGTGTTAACTGAGAGTAAGCACAGCTGTTTTCAAGTGTAATACTGTGGCACATCAATCCAGACTTTCAGAAGCATTTTGCATTGATTTACTAGTAGCATTAATGCCAAGTTCAGACATCACAATTTTCAAAGTAGTGGTGTCACAGATGTTTTCACATTGCATGACTATCTGGGGTAGCATTCTGTGTTTATACTGAAGATAGACCAATGACAGGGGCTTTCACACTGCATGACTTTACAATAGGAAGAATCGCTGACAATGTTGTCTCGGTCCAAAAACTACTTCTCACAACCAAACACATGAGAGAAGTGACATGGAAACAACAGGAGGATGTGTAGTATATCATTTGTTATTAGCTACATAATGAGAAAGAAGCTTTTAGTGGGGTAGAAAATGTACTTATTTTGTTCATCTGGCTTTAGAAGGGAATTAGCAATTTCTCTTAATCTTTTTTTCTTTTTCGACCTGGTTGTGGTATTGCTCAGATGCCACGTCAAACAGACACATGTGCGCCTACCAAATTTCCACTAGTTTTTCCTATATTTCTTGGGTCCAAATAGACAGAAAAGAAGCCCTTTTAACTTCTCCAACCTCCGGCTGGCCTGCAGATACCCATACTAGTTGATGCTGCTCTCTCGTTGGCTGAAGGTAATCAATGTTATTTCCAATCAGAACACATTTCACATGGCATGATTTTGAATCGTCGACAGGTCCAGATATTTAGCATGCCAGATATCTCACGGGTGTCGATGACTGACTGGCGATTCTGTCAGATCGTCTCTGTGATAGTTCATACTGCATGATTGTTACTCACATGAACGAGCACCGTTTTGCCTGTAACTTCAGGCATTTGTCTGTGATTTCTCAAAACTTGTCATTGAGTCAAAATCCGGGCTACAATCATGCAGTCTGAACTCAGCATAACAGTGCCCAGGTTTTTATGGCAGAAATGTGGGATATCAAAATTGCATTATATTATTAATGCAGACAAGTATTAGTTTAGCAAGTAGGCCATATCAGCTTTTGTGCATTTGTATTAATATTTAGTGTAACTTTTTTTTTGTTAATATTCATTCATTCATTTTCTTGTCGACTGAGTCCCTTTATTAAACCGCGGTCGCCACAGCAGAATAAACTGCCAACTTCTCCAGCATGTGTTTTACACAGCAGATGCCCTTCCAGGTGCAACCCATCCCTGGGAAACATCCACGCACACTCATTCACACATTCACTCCAATTTAGCCTACCCAATACACCTATAGCGCATGTCTTGTAGGGGAAACCGGAGCACCCGGAGGAAACCCATGCCAACACGGGGAGGACATGCAAACTCCACACAGAAATGCTAACTGACCCAGCCGAGGCTCAACCCACCGACCTTCTTGCTATGAGACGATTTTGCTACCCACTGCGCCACCGTGAGGTCCTTTTCGTTAACAGTGTAACATTTTTACATTATTTAAAATTGTTTAAAGAGCCCATATTATGGATTTTTGAAAATGACCTTCCATGCAGTGTGTTACACAGCTCTAAGTAAAGTGAAATGTCCAGCTAAGGCTTAAATCTGAAAGTGCAAAGTGTTTAAAACGATTGATTCATATATAAAAGAGTCGACTCATTGTTGTTTAAATGAATCGTTATTAGAACGAGTCTTTAGCCGTTTCGGCTTGACGTCAATGCGAAACATAATAGTTGTGTGCGCAGACCCGGGAAATTTGAACTGCCCGGCCCCGCCCACAGACAGGAAGGAAAAGTGGAAGACAACAAGCACTGTATTGCAGTAAGTGTTGTAGCATAACCAGCGGGACAGCAGTGACGTGTGATCTGAGTAATATCTAAGTAAATCTTTATACTGTTTGATGGCAGTATAAAGATTTAGAGAAAAGTTATTGACAGCTTTTTTAGTATTGGTTTTCGCGTTTTGCTCTTTGTAGACGGTCCCTAAGGACCGGTCTCTCTGCCGCCTGCACAGAGTTTAATATTATGCATCCAGCGCGTAGGCAAAGCTCATTTTTAGGAAAATAAGGTTGTAGGTAATTGTATACATTGCGACGGTTGAAAAGAGGTGCTATTTGTGTAGGAACAATGTTTCGGTCATGAGTTATTGATCCGGAAAACACGACTGCTGCTAACTTTACTAAACTTATCGGCATTCCGGGTAAATCATGTCCTGTAGACGCTATGCTCTGAAGTGCGAGGGAAAAGCTGTGTTATTTTCCCTACCTGGAAATCTCTTTTCCCTACCTGGAGTGGTTGAGGTTTTTTTCGTAAAATACCTGAGAATTACATCCCCAACACGGTGCTGTGTTCACGTCATCTCTCTAAAGAGAGCTACACCAATCTACCAGCTTACGACGCGGGATTTGTTGCACGGTTGTTGTTAAAGGATGGATCAACACCCAGTTTATTTGGACCTGCGTGTTCTTCCAGTCGTGTTGACTGTAACAAGGTAAATATGGATGTAGTTGTCTGTATTGTGTTTGCTCCGTGCAGCATGTAGCGGTAGCCATTTAGCTTACTGCCGAATGAAACTATTTGTTGGCTTACAATAGTCCATGAAGTGTTAATTATTACTGAATGTTTGTTGTTATGATGGAGAATATAGCAATACGCTGTTGTACAAAAGCAGTGATTTGTTTTCAATATGTTCTGGCATTGGGCTGCTGACACGGACGTGACGTGGTGACGTGACGTGGTAGCGTCACATAAAGGAGGTGCTTGGGGAAAAAGACTCACTCAGACGATTCATATGGGAGTCGGTGGGAAAATGAGGTAAAAATAAATAGATATTATAAGACATCGAAAGTGTTTTTTAACCTTGCATACATATCATCCTGTTGTTTGGGACTTCAAAAAGTGAAATTTAACCGTTCTCAACCAACCATATGGGCTCTTTAAATTTGTACTTAAAATGATATAAAAAATTATTTTAGTTGTAGTTATCTTAGCTTAATGTTAAATAAGTAAATATTAACTAAAATATTTAACTAAATCAAATAAGTTTACTTTTTTATAAACATGTTCAAAATATCATATTTGATGTTGTGAAAATATCCGAAAGCCTTAATCAAATTGTAAAAACTCACAAAAACTGCATTAATTTGAAATATAAATGTTTTTTAACATTAAAAATGTCTTTATTGTCACACTTTGTTCACTTTACTGAAATCTTGCTTGATAAAAGTATAATATGATACAATCTCATCTAATCGTTTTTATTGTATGTGTGTGTCCTGGCCATGTGGCCTTGGTTACATCAGCAGAAAATTAGTTCCAGAGGCAAGAAAGTTATTACATGTTGATATTAGTATATACCAAAATTCCTTCTCATATCTGCAGTTTTCTATTTTGCAAATGTGGCTTGCCAAGCGGCTTAAAAATGTAATTACAGATTGCTCATTTGGAGGAGTTTTCCAGCATTGCACCCACACTCCGTTCTGTCAGCCCTTCTCATTAAACATGATTTACAGCGGGTATATTTTATGAGTAGCTCTATGATCTAAACCATCAGCTTCTGCTGTCTGTCCGCACATGAAAAAAAAAAAAATCACCCAGACATAACCAGAGCAGAAGGGAGGCATACGGTTAATGTTTTAATAATGAGGTAACTGAACAAATATGTTTTGCATCTTTAATGAAGTATGTTTGTTTGTAATGCATGTTTGTAACTGTGTGTTTGTTATATATACCTCAGGACATCCTACTGGATGCGGGATGTCCGGCACAATGTGGACAATTACTGGCGCATTTCCTCCACTTACACACCAGCACACACACTCTTTTACAAACACCTCGCTCTAACAAGGTCACTCACCAACTCGAAGCACAAAGTCATTGTAGGACTGGTAGTTGATGGCATCCAGGACGTCAAACATCTCGATGGCGTAATCAGCCACTGTGCAGAGGTGTGCCGAAATGGACTTCTTTACCTATATAGGGAGAAAAAGAGCAAAGGTAAAGATATTATAGAGACATGTCACTTCTATGCTGGGTCTAAGATGAGCATAATCAACAAAGAGTAGAAGCTATTTTGCTGAAGGAGCTTCATTTGCATTCACTCTATCATGTAGCTCAACTCTAGCTGCAGAAATCACAGCTGAACCATGACGCTTCACCTTACACACTCGAGCAATTTTTGTTGCTGCTTGTTCAAACTACTTAAAATGAGCTGAATCAATACAATTCTAGAGTATAACTTGATTGTTTTATGTTCAATCCACTTACATTTGCAAAAACAATTAACTTAATCGATGTGTGTGTGGAACCCAGCACTTTTTTTTACAGTGCACATAATGGCAAGGCAGTTTCTTTATATAGCACATTTCATACACAATGATAATTTAAAGTGCTTTACATAAACAGGAATAAAAGAAACAAGAAAATATAAATAACAAAGAATAAAAATGATTCAAACAGATTCAAATGTGTTAAAACAGGTAATAAAGGAATGAAAAATAAAAGAAAGACATAATAATCTGATCTGTGGGATGTAGCGCAATGCTCATTCAGTAAAGGCACAGCTAAACAGATTTGTTTTCAGTCTTGATTTAAATGTACCTAATGCTGAGTTTAGACTGCATGGTTTTAGCCCCGATTTTGACTCGTCAACAGGTTTTGAAAAATCGCAGACAAATGCCTAAAGTCACAGGCAAATCGGTGCTCGTGCACGCGAGTGACAATCACACAATTTGAACTATCAAAGACGCGATCTGAGAGAAACGCCGATGAGTCGCCGATGTCCGGGAGATATTTGGCGTGCTGAATATCTGGAGCTGTCAGCAATTCAAATCATGCCGTGTGAAATGTGCTTTGACTGAAAATAACATCAGCGATCGCCTACAGCCAATGAGAGAGCAGCAATCACTAGTGTGGGTACCTGCAGGCCAACGGGAGGTTGAGGGAAAAGTTAAAAGTGCTTATTTTCAGTTTATTCGGATACAGGAAATAGGGGGAAAATTAGTGTAAATTTGTCATGAGCTCCCGTGTCTGTTTGACTTGTCATGTGAGCAATATCACAACCTAACCCGGTCAAAAAATAAAAAAAGTTGAGGAGAAATTGCTAATTCCCTTCAAAGCCAGGCAAGCAAATATGCATTTTCCAGCCTATCAAAGGCTTCTTTCTCGTCTTGTAGTAATTAACAAAAGATATACTACGTGTTTTTGGGTGTGAGATGTAGTTTGGACAAAGTTGTCTGCGATTCTTCCTATTTTGAAGTCATGCAGTGTGAAACTCCCTGTGACCGATCCATCTTGAAGTTTAAACAAAGCAGCAACAAAACGCTAGCCCAGATAGTCATGCAGCGTGAAAACATCTGTGACATGACTTCGAAAATCATGCAGTCCAAACTCGGCATAATGTTGGAGCACATCTGATCATTTCTGGAAGCTGATTCCAATAGCAGAGGGCGCAGTATCTAAAGGCAGATTCACCCTGCTTTGACTAAACCCTTGGAGTTTCTAATTTGATCCTAATGATCGGTTTGTACTCAGTGAGCATATCTGTAATGTATTGAGGCCCTAGGCCATTTAGTAAATTATATACAAGTAATAATACTTTGAAACCTATTCTGAATGTAACTGGGAGCCAATGTAAAGACCTAAGGACAAGTGTGATGTGCTCTGATTTTCTGGTTCAGGTCAGAATCCTGGCAGTGGCGTTCTGGAGCTGCAACTGTCTGATTTGAGAAGGCCAGTGAGGAATCCATTACAGTAATCCACCCTGCTGGTGATAAAAGCATGAACAAGTTTCTCTAAGTCCTCAATAGAAACAAAGCATCTAATTATTGCAGTGTTTTTGAGATAATAGTGTGTTGATTAAGTTACTGCTTTGACATGACTACTGAAATTCAGATCTGACTCCAGAATCACACCAAGATTCTTGACCTTATTTTTTGTTGTTTGACCCCTACAGCCAAGGTGCACCTTCAACTTGAGAACCTCACATCTGTTCCCAAATAGAACCACTTCAGTTTTCTCTTTGTTTAATGACTTTTACACAGACTTTGGGTTCAGTCTATCCCCAGTTTGTTGATGGACATAATGTTTCATAACAGACGCCAATAAATTAAACTTGCATTCATCACTAAAGTGAACTTTAGTGACAGTTCTATGAACCAAAAAGCTTTCTAGAAAAGATTAATCTAGTCTTCTGATTCTTTCCGCTGATTTGGTCACTGCATTGCTTTCAGTCCAATAATTGAGAAATTTGAAAGTGTCTCTAGTAACTTTTCCAAATTCCTCATAGAAGTTTTTATACTGTGCTTCAGAATATTTGTAACTTATGAAAAACGTTCTTTTAGGATAACTCAAAACAGGACAAAGCAATTTATCTTTAACTTTGACCTTCACTGTACATTCACACACAAACACTCTAGGTACCTTAGATCCCTCAGTAGGGACAAGTCCGACAGCAGCCATGTACGTACTTCCAATAGTTTTGATCTTCTCAATGTCTCTGTAGCATTCCTTATCCATCAGCTACAGACCGAGAAAGAGAGAGAGGATAGTGTGATGGAGAAATAAATGAAGCCTGGGGTGGGATTAAGGTAACTCACACATTGAGCCAAAACATACATTTCTCGGGCTGGGAAACAAGAAACTCTCACCGCATCAAAGTCGGCGATGATCTCGTTTAGCAGCCGGAGGCACTCCACACCCATGTTGTTTCCATCCAGCTCAATGTAGAAGTCATTAAAGTTGGGGATGGAGGCGAACAGGACGCCCACCTGAGAGTACGACTGATAATACAGGTCCTGGAACAGTGAAAGTGCAGAAGAGGAAAGAGCTGTGAGACCCTGAGGGGATGATACCATTAATCCAGGATGAGCTGAGAAGGTAAACTATTGCAATTTGTCACGACACACAGCACGCATAGAGGTCAGAAGTAGGCCTACAACAGTCCACATGAATGCGATAACCAAAGGCCTGACCAGACACCTGAGCAGGTTAGGGGATAAAAATCTGACATGTGCGGAGTGGGTTTGGTATTGTTTGACTTGAGTCTTGGTTAATTTCAAATAAATGTGCATTCCAAATGGATCGAATTTGACCCAGGGGCACTTTAATGGGGAGAATTAAGACAATTCTAAATGACAATCTATTAAGATGAATACAATATGCAATGAAACTGCCCTTCCGTGCCAAGAGAAGAAGTTAGTGGTATATAAATGCAAACTTCGCCAAATTTCCGTGAATAAATTAATATTGAACAGGGATAGGCAGTCAGAAGAATGAACACACACAAACTCACCAAACAGCGACATGAGAAAGGTGCCTAAGAGGCATTGAAACCAGCATACAGTAGGCTACAGTGGTGGTTCTCAACCACCTGCCACATTCTGTCTTTTAATTACACACTTTTTCATAAAGTGTTCTGTCACAGCATTCTGGATTTTGGCTTTCACTTGTACGGTAGCTGTGAAATTGTGTTATATGATTGTGTGTTATGATTAGTCCTCATGAATGTTTTAAGCAACATAAAATAAAAAATCTCTCAGTTAGATACCTCAATGTTCATCCACTGGAAATCATAACAACATTTCTATCAATGTATTCTAGGCAGTGATGAATACTTAATGTTTCTGCAGCATTGTAAGAGATTTCTGGGCTGTAGAAAAGGAAAACACATTGTTCCAGGGGTTATGTGTGGAGTAGTCAACACCGCTGACGTTTATAGCTGAGTCGGTTCAGACTCAGGTTCGGGTAAGAAGGTATTTGGGTCTTTATGGGTTTAGAAAAAGACCTGAAGTTAGCTTTATTTGTTGATTTTTCATCTACATAAATAGCATTTGAAATTCTATGAATGAAAATGTATTTAAATTATTCACATCACTGACAATTGAAGGAGCTGGGTGCAGATGCAGCCTTCAACATGTGCTACATGTATATTAATGAAGTGAGAAGATTAAGGAAGATGTTATTGATTCTATATCTATTTTTAAAATATAAGACTTAAAATTTTTTGGTGGATTTTGGGGGGATTTATTTGTATTTTTTGTCATAGCAATATCTGGCAACACTTCATCGCCAGAGGCAGCAATCAAGAAAGAAGCACATGGACAGTTTATTGCTTAGGAAAACACATTCAGTAAGCAAATGCAGTAATAATCATGATAATATTATCTGTATGAAACTGCTTCAAATGGCATCAAAACAGTAGCATAATAACAGATTTAAAGAAAAAAAAAAAACACTGGCCAGAATGAAGGCTATGCTACTGTATGTCATTCAGTTAAGTTGGCCAACCATTTACAATGTTATACTAAAATTCATAAGCATTTATTAAATATGTACAATAAGTTCATCTAGAGAATATGTATCTTATTTATATTTTAGACACCATTATTAATGACATTTATTGCAGCAAAACATACTAACATATTACTGCTTGAAACAAAACCACTCATCTGCGCTGTTGACTTAGGCCAATCTTGCCTTCAATATTGAAGAGTGGTGTGGATCAGAATTAACTGTTTATCTTAAATCCACGATTCAACCTCAACACAGTAGTTCATATGCTAAATGAGTCACCAAAACTGGGATTTTTCGTGCTCTTCTGAAATAGAAGAGTTTGGTTGACCATATAGACACGTCGTCCACATACACACTGTAAAGTTTTGGGAGTGACAACCGCATTTAAATGCAGAAATCACTCCCTTTAATTATCTTTCTGAATGTATGGAGTACAGGAGTCACTCCCAAAATTATGTTTTGGACAACCATGGTAACAATTTGGTGTCTTGTGGCTTTAAACAAGAAGCATCATGCCAAAAGATTAGATAAGTGAGTATTTTTGTTTGCCAACTAGTATTAGTGTTTGCCTGCACTTTGAATGCTTGATTTCAGTTGGACCAAAGCGATTGCAGTGATACTGTGTGCTGGTATGATAATCTGAAGGTGACAAATAAAAACAAACATGCAAACATTATTCATATATCGCAAAAGATTACTAGCACAAATCTTAAAAGCATTGGGGTGTGGGTATGAGGTGAGAGTCATACAGAGGGCAATGGCCATTTTAGCAGATGGGCACTATCCACTTTATTCAGTTTTGCCTCCTGCCATCAGGCAGAAGGTATACTTATTTTAAACGAGCTAGATTCAATAGATATATGCATTAATTTGTTTCAACTGCAGTTGGGTTTCTTAATAAGCTTTAAGTTGTATTTTGCTCACGTGGATATTCCTGCTGTTTGAACATGTTTTGATTGGTAACTGTTTTGTTTACTGTACAGTTACCATTTTACTCGATCATGATTTATTTTATTGTTTATTGCTACTTTATCTGTGTATCATCTGTATGTTTACCTGTGTGTTATCTATTGCTGCCAATCCAATCCAATGATGGTTTTTTAGGCATCCGGTATTATAATATCAGAAGCATTTACACTACCTTTCAAAAATGATATATTTACTGTAGGAAATCCACAAAATATCTTTATTGAATATGATTTTTATTTAATATTAAAAAATCAATCATTTTGATTATACAATACAATGTATTTTTGGCTTTTGGCTAAAATATATCTATGCAACTTAATACTGGCTTTGTAATCCATGGCCACAATTGTTTGTTTAATTCATTGATTTATGTTTTGTTCACTAATCCTGCATTTACAGGCAAAAAAGTAAAATATTGTAATACATTGATAGAGCTTGCAACACAGTGATGCTGCAACCCAGGCTCATTCTGAAAACTTACCTCTTCTGTTTATACATGTTTGGAGAGCACCAAAAATGTTCCAGGAGCTCCATTTTTTTGCAGTTTTTGTTTTCATGAATCCACCAGAGGCAGCTGTGTACGCTTTTCCAGATCCTTCAATTTCTCTCATGTGCTGTTTACACCGGCTGTTCTCGAGTAAATCCACTAGAGGCTGCTTTAGACTTACTGATTGATTGATTGACTGACTGACTGATCGACTGACCCAGCCTCCTCCTTCCTAAACCCAACCAATAATGTTTTTAAAAGCACTGATTGACCTGCCCACCCCCTTTCCTAAACCCAACCAACAGTTTGAAAAAGCAATCCAGTAAAACAAAAGCCCTGACCTGATTTTTACCACATTTTCAGATTTTACCACATTTTCACTTTGTTATTTATTTGCTTATTATAATTTTTTTTCTGTTTTCATCTTTCCTGCTTTCTGTAACCGTTCTTCACCGTACTTGAAACCTGTCATTGTGGTCAACTCCTGTCTGTGTCTCAAGTCCGCCGACGTACATGGCAAGCAACTGGACAAACGTAACAGCGGCCAGATGGACCTTTGGCTACATCATTTGTGATCTCCAGAAATGTATATAGGGCTACGTTTTCAGAATGTTGGGTTTTTCAATTGTTGTTTGGACTCATTTTATAACCCTGCCCCAAACTTTTGAATGTTACTGTATATACAAACAGAAACTACGTGTTACCACAAGTCAGCTATAATGTAAACTAAATGATGGTTTCTGATGCAAGAAATCATGACTAACAACATAAGAGGATTTAAAAGAATTGTTTAAATAAAACACAAAAGCAACATTTTGCGAAGTACTCACTGTAGAAAAAGAATGTTTAAACTGAGGTCAAATGTAAATAAAAAGGAAATGATTTGGCAGTGGGGGAAAAAGAAGACCGTGTACTTGACTGTAAATCCAAGATTTTCACTTCCCTGCGCCACTGTTTACAATACAACTCTTCAGAGCGGTTCTAACAGATTTCAGGATGTCTGATTGCATCGATTCCTGGGAAGGATCTTGAACAGGAAAAGAGGCTAGCAGCATGTGTTAAACATGCAGCAAACAAACCAAAAAAAAAACATAAACTGCATAACGGCAGTGTAATCACACATTCATTGTGTTCATGAGGCCTCACAATGAAGCCTGGCAGTGGGATCAGAAAGGCAGACGGAGCGGCTGAGCATTTACATTACACACAATCACAATCTTATCTCATTTACATCATCACAACATGCGCTATCATCAAAGCATCTGCGCTGAACTCTCACCTAATTAGCAGCTGGATCACCGCAACACTGCTGTCCAGTGGTGACTTAGGGAACTACAACAAGACCATACTAAACTATGTTTGATTTCTGTCATTTTAGCACAAGGTCGCTTGTTTGAGTGAGGATTTGGTGTTGTTTACAATATAGTCAAATGTTGCATTCTATATTTATTGAACAAAACATACAATAATAAAAATAATTGCTCACTAAATAAAACACCATACTGAACTGCTGTTATTAAATGAAGTATCTGGTCTTGCCCTGAGGATTTTGTCATTTCTGGACATGAAATAAGAGACTTAAAGGGACAGTTCAACTAAAAATAAAAGTTCTGTCATTTTTCAATCAAGCTCCTGTTGATCCAAACTTATTAATATAGAAAAAAATTGTGACTTTTAATGTACAACTTTTTGCAAACTTAAAATCTCTTGCAATTCTGACTTTTTTCCTCTTTGCATCTTGCAAATTCAACATTTTTAATTAGTTTGATATAATCATAATTGTGAAGTGAGAATTGTATATAAACTTAAATTTGCAAATCAAACCAAAAACCTGACAAAAACAATTCTGAGCTTTCGTTTTTTAAAAAAAAAAATCTCAGTCTATATGACCACGCAAAAACAAAAGATTCAAGTATTTGCGAGTGTAAATTGCATACAAATCAACAGAAATTTGGCGGATTACCATTTTGTGGTGTGAACTACAGTATAAGGAATATGCAATGCTTTGGCCGTTAATATGCAGATTTTGCCTCATTCGCGTCTTCCTAGTTTGGTGTGGATCCAGCAATGTTGACCAAACAGAAAGGAGACAACAGCATGCACGCTGATGTCATGAGGTGAAAACTCCAGTTTTGGTGTCCACATGACCAGGGTTTTATCCAGATTTTCTTAAAATCTTTACTTTGAATGTTTTAGTTTCAGTCACCCGATACAGCGAAACCACGTAGAAAACGTGTGGTTTTAAAAAATACCTGTGTTCATGTGGGCAGGCTGTAAGTTTAAAACACAGTTAGCACCATTTTCAGGTCCTGAATAATCTAACTTCTGAAAACTGGTTTCAATGTGCAAATAGCACTGTTAAAATTAATGATTTTGTGGAAATAGTGGTTTCCTCCCACTTTCAGCAGCCAGTGACTTCCATAGTATGACAGAAAAATCCTATAGAAGTCAATGGCTACTGGTTTCCAGCGTTCTTCAAAATATCTTCATTTGTCCTCAGCAGATGAAGACACTAATAGATATTTTAAACAAAGGGCAAGTGATTAAATGATGAAAGAACTTTCATTTTTGGGGTGAACTAACCCTTAAACCCTTTTAGCTTTTTTTTATATCTGTGGGCTGTGAATGAAGTCTTACCATGTTGCGAGGGTTGGACAGCAGGAAGTGTTGAGCAACATGAGCAGGAAGCAGGTTGAAGAGAATCCTCTTATTGTCCAGCTTCACTCTCTCCATGTCATCTCTCTCCTCCTCAGCCTAAGGACAACACACATACACAGCCATATTAATGCCTCAGTGTAGAGGACTCAAACTGTGCCTTTACGTAGTATTATCTTTACATCCACCAGAGGGCACTACTACAGTTGAAATAGATCGTTTGCCACAGTACTAATAATGAGGCTTATAAAGACATTCCATTTTCATTCATTCATTTTTTAAAAATCTTAGTCCCTTTATTAATCTGGGGTCACCACAGTGGAATGAACCGCTAACTTATCCAGCATGTGTTTTACGCAGCGGATGTCCTTTCAGCTGCAACCCATCATTGGGAAACATCCATACACACACATACACTACGGACAATTTAGCTTACCCAATTCACCTTTACCACATGTCTTTGGACTTGTGGGGGACACTGGAGCATCCGGAGGAGACCCACATGAACATGGGGAGGACATGCAAACTCCACACAGAAGTGCCAACTGACCCAGCTGAGGCTCGAACCAGCGACCTTCTTGCTGTGAGACTATCGTGCTACCCACTGTGCCACCATGATGCCATATTCTATTTTATGTTTATTTATTTATTTATTTTCATCAAAAACTATACACTGCCTTTCAAGTTGAGTGGGCAAGATGTTTTATTTAATTCATAAAAGATGCATTAAATTAATAAAATGTAACATCTATATTATGTTATTTCTCTTTCAAAATAAATGGTAATCTCAAAACCTAAATATATCATGATTTACACAAAATACTAAATCTGATAATAAGTAAACATTTTTATTCTGTTTCAAATCAGCATATTAGGATGATTCTGGATTGTGTGGCTATGAAAAGTCAAGTTTGAATTACCAAAATAAATTATGTTTTAAAATATATTCAAATAGAACATTCTACATAGACATGGTTCAAACCTACTCACACACACACACACACACTTTCTTGTTTTAATATCATAAAACTGATTTTCATAAATTAGATCACAAGTAGACATTGCTAAATATGAATGAAGTCTTTCGGTTGTGCTGAAGTCCTCAGCAGTGATTTATTTACATAAGCTTACAGTATATGCCACACAATTTTGCAGCCCAAAAATAAATGGATTCATTCGTTAGATTTTGAAATTAATTAAACGATATCCTTCTGTTAAGAAAGATATTTCTTCACAATAACAGTAGGCTAATACAATGTTATGTGTGTAACTCATGCCTCACTGGATGGAGAATGGAACTGTTATAATGACAAGCTGTTATTTATTTTCCAGCAAAATATATCATATTTTTTCTCACAGATACATCTGTGTCTCTCTCAAAATTAGAAAATTAGAAAACCTTTATTTTCTAACTTTTAACTAGGTTTAAAACAGACCAATCTGCAGTACAGTGTGATTTAGCCCATAAGATGTATCATTAAACAATATGACTCTTTGAACATATGTATCATATCAGAAACAAAATACAGTTTATATGCAGTAAAATTGCCTCTGCAATTCAAAGCATTGGAGAATCTCTATTATTTAAAGATGTAAAATGGAAGGAAGTTGAAATGAAAAATGAATAATGTCACTCCATACTTCATTATAGAAACAATAAACAGTTCATTTAGCAGGAAAACACAATATATGGGAGGGAATCATTGACACTATCTTTATTTGGCTCTGTGATACACAGAACCATTGAGTGAAGCAGTCATAGCAGTGTTGTATTGTGAACAAAACACTGTGATGCACCAATCAGCTTCAAGGAATGGAACTATCCATTCTATAAACAGGTGTAAAGTATGACTTAAAGGTTTATCACTTGTCCGCCTTCGACCACTTCTGTCTTATGGACAAATGCCACAAAAAACACCTATAAAAGAAGTTTGCAGTGTTAAAGATTTATACATTAATAATATTTTTGCCTACTTTAACCTCCCTCCTTCTCATTTTTTAGGTACCTTCAGGTCAGAAACTATGTTTGTCTAAATATTCCAGATTTTGATGTTTTATCTTTAGAAGACAAATTATTTGATTTATTTTTAAACTCCCCAAATGCTAGGGGCTTAACCTCTTTTAAGGGGCTTAACCTCTTTTATTTGTTAATGCTTTTTAAAAACAAAACAGATTCTTCTTTTCTTCATTTGAAAGTCGCCTGGGAAGAAGACCTTTTAATTTCTGAGGCTAATCAATGACCTTTTAGCAGTTTATTCATGTTCTATAAATTCTAGACACAACCTTATTCAGTACAAAGTATTATACAGACTTCACTATTCTAAAAGACAGCTTAGTAAATTCTATTCCTCAGTTTCCCCCACAGGTGTAAAGCTGCTGAGGGTACCCTATATATAAAAATATTTCAGTTCTCCCTCACCCAATGATAGCAATTTTTGGCTGGTCAGATGTCCTGGAGACTCCCAACTGAAATGTACGATTACCTGTTCAGTATGGCATGATCAAAGCTAAAAAAAAGTTATTCTTTGTTTCTGGGAGAAAAATGTTAGGCCCCTTTTTTTCCTGACTGGCTTCTTGAACTCACCTCCACTTTACATTTGGAAATAATTAGATATACCACTTAAAACACCATAAAGACTAATAATGTTGTTTATTTCTACAGATAAATTCTGTAAGATCATGTGCTTATAATTGTTCTCAGCTGTTCCAGCATCAACTCATGATCGATTATCCATCAGATAATTCCTAACTCTCTATAAATAACCAGAGTTTTCTTATTTCAATATCTTCGTCTTGAAGAACCACAGTCAAGCTCTTAGCGAGCACACCTCTCCTCAGACATCCATATCTGTCACAAGCTAGAAATAAGCAGAAGGGGAGTTCATCGAGATCTACCTGAGCTCAAACCCCCCTCTCACCCTGCAAATGTGAGGGAGCCCCGGGCTCGAGGATCTCATAAGCTCAGGGCTCTCTCCCGGGACAGCATGCCAAACAAGCTTTATTATCAATCATCAGCTAAATGTGAACTCTTGAAACATCCATTGCTGTGTTTTTTTGTAGGTCATATATGTCTTGTATGTCGCCATTTTGCCTTGTTTCATGCCTTATTTTTTACTTTTTGCACAGATTGTTTCATGATGGGTTTGTATGTCTGTTCTTTGTTTTTTATGTTAGCAAAAACTACAATAAAAAAACACCTATACTCTTTGAAGGTGTTGTCTTTATGGTGTGAGTTTCTTGAGATATTCTTACTTCACTGCATTGTAATGAAAAACAGACTTCTCAAGCATGGACGTTGGTTGTTCATTGGAGCACACATGCACAAAAGCACACGCACACACACAAACACTGCTCTTACCTGTGTGGCCCAGAGGTAGTCCAGTCTGAGCTTCAGATCCAGCTGTCTACAATGAAGCACCAGTGCTCCAGAAAACAACAGCATCGCCAGAACCGGGTCATAGCCATGTGTGTGAAAAAATCCACCTCTACACACACACACACACATATGCACAAGCATACAAACACAAACATCAGATGATTAGGGGAGTCAACATCTTGAGCAAAAACATTCACTTCAAATTGCCTCTTAGGTAAAAATTTCATTGCATAAACAATACATTTTGCATGTTCACAGTTAAATGGTCTGTGAACTGGGTAAGCTAAATTGTCTGTAGTGTATGTGTGTGAGTGAGAGTGTATGGATGTTTCCCAGTGATGGGTTGCAGCTGGAAGGGCTTCCGCTGGACATACTGGAGAAGTTAGTGGTTCATTCTGCTGTGACGACCCCAGATTAATAAAGGGACTAAGCCGAAAAGAATGAATGATGCACTCATAAAACAGTTGAACAGTTGTTAATTCTTTAGTGGTGTAATGATTCCAAACTTGTGTCGAATACAATAAAATCACAAGAAATGTCATAAGACTTCAGGAAAAAGAAATCTTTCACACCTACAATCATTAACAGAGAGTACAGGTAGTTGCATTCTATAAGTACCTTAGCATGGTTTTGGAATCAAATCTGAGATGGGACTTGTGAGTTGAGAGTATTAATTCCAAAGCTCAGCAGAGACTGTATTTTTTAAAGAAACTGGTGTCCTTTCGGGTCTGCAGTGAAATGCTTGTAATGTTTTACACGGCTTATATTGAAAGTATATAAACTTTTGCAGTCGTTGCTGCTATGGTAAAGCAACTGAGACTCAGAAAATACTGTGACCGAGAGAGCTTAACGTGTTGCAAGTTAAAAAAAAAAACATGTGCAATTACAAAAAAACACTAGTTAAAAAAAGATCTTCATCCACTTGACACCACACATGCTGCAAATCCTTACAACGCAAACACATAAAAACAATATGCTGCATTTTCCCACAAAGCAAACTAGTTAATAAAACCTGCTGCATTTTCTTACAACACAAAAAGAACAGAACACAACGGAAATGTTTCAAGGGGACCCAAAACGTGATGGACGTCGATGTGCCGGTACTATTGCTCAGAAGTAGGAGATGATCTTTGAAAGGTGAATGTTAGTTTATTTTAATGTCCCAGTTTCCATGTCTTTAGTATATCTTAGCCTAAGTAACCATAAAATGTGGCACGTTTTTATAAATTGTTTGCGTTGTGTGAAAATGTGTTGTGACGATTTGCATCACGTGTGCTGTCAAACAGATCTTTTCTCAATTTGTTGGCTTTTTTGTAATTGCACGTGTTTTCTTATACTGCAGCAAATTAAGCTCTCTCGGCCGTTGTATGCTTAAGGAAAACAGTGACCATTTCTAGTAAACTGGTGGACATTACACTGTAAAAAAACTAATTCGTAAAATTTACGGTAAAAAAACGGCAGCTGTGGTTGCCAGTTTTTTACCGTTAAAAAAACAGTACAAACCATAAAAGTAATTTATCATTTTTACAGTAAACTACTGTATTTCGTTAATTTATATAGGTAATATGTCTGTATTTTGACTTACCAACATCTACACATCTTTTGTTACACAGATAGACACCGTCAACACAGCCATATGCAGGTGGTGATGAAAAAGTTTCATAATGAATCAACGCTCATCACTAATAACTTTTCGCACAAGCAGAGAAGTGTATCAGTGTAGAGATGGTGCTCAGTGTCATTCACACAGCTATCAATTTACGGTTATTCACCGTATATATTAAGAAAACATACTGTTAACCAGGTAACGGATTTTTACTGTAGCATTTTTACACTTTTTACCGTGGAAATCACAGACATTGTTTTACAGTGTACATTACCAAGCATGGAATACCAAGCATTTAAAAAGATTGAGTGGTTATAAAGGCACGAAATATTGTGGCTGACTGACCCACTTAGTTCCTCATTTGACTTACTGCAATTTGGGTGGAGATACCGTCTTACTGTAGTGTCAAAAACAGGACTAAGTTTTCTCTTGACCCACAGGCAGTAAGACTGTATTATTTTATAATTTTTAAAGTCAGCTGGTATGTTTATTGTGTTCTATTCTATTTATTCCTTATTTATTATTGATACACGCTGTCTTTGTCCTGGTGTTTGATGAGATGCCTGCTGATAATGCTGCTAATCATTTTCCCTAAGGGGACAAATAAACCTATCTATATTTATATATACACATACACACAATATTTTATTTATAAAAAAACATTTTTACTTTGCTTTGCTTTGACATTCTAAGCAACCATCTGCAAAGAACTAATCTTTGTGACTAAAACGTGAGCCACGGAGCTTAGGAATGCTTTTTCCCCTTCTTATTTACTGTTGCCATCAGATAAAACAGTTGTCATGCCAACTTGCTACTGTAAACAGAAACATGCAACACTATCCCCGCCACATTTCTCCTGACTGATTTACTGCTTTGGAAAAATTGATGATGCTGTGTGTTAAAGTTGAAATTCTTCAAACTTAAGCATCCTAAAAATGCGTCATTCATGTTAGAGGTGCTGCAAAAGACGTAACATGGGCGTAAAGGTCATGCACATCCTTCAAGCACTTTTACATAAAACAATGGAAAAGTCTCACATCGAAATGGGAAAAATAACGCAATGCCCCCTAGCACTCTCTACATAAAAACTAAAACTTGCTCTGTGTAATTTATTTGAACAGCTGGGATTTGTCATAGCACTTCTACAGTATAAACAGTATGGCTTTGCTTAATTGCTTCTATTGTTGGCATAGCTGACAAAAATAAAATCTTTTAACAAACTAATAACTAACACTTTGTATTCTGTCTTAAGAGTTTTTGTTTGTTTGTTTGTTTGTTTTAGAATGTCCTTTAAATGATGAAATGCTAACGTAATAATCTAGTAACTTGCATATCCCCAATTTAAAAAACTCCTGGATAATTGAACAAGTAAATATGAACCAACATGAAGCTCAACTCACCCTACGGCCTTCCGATAGCCGCTGGTCTCCATGACGACAGTGTGGAGGATGTCAAGGAGCAGAAGCAGGAGGATCTTGGGCAGTGATGAGACACGTAGGTACAGGGCCACAGATAGAGATGCCATCACGCATGATAAAAATACATACGGAGTGTATTTGCACACCCTGTAGCCCACGCCGGTCCCGTTCACTGTGACAACTGTCACCATGGAGATACTGGAATTCCCCTCCAGTGACCACGGCACGCATGTCACCTGTGTGGTTACAGCAAAACACACACGCACACATCGTCACATATTGAAATACAGTGGTCACTCGCTATAATGTGGTTTACCTTTTCTTGTGGTCAGATTTTTTTTGTGCAATTTAACATGCTTTTATTTGTTACAGCGCATTGTGTTCTGCGTCCTGATTGGCTGTAAACTATTGTCAATTAATCTCCTACGTGCCGCTTCTCCTCCAGTACAGATTGTGTTTAGCTTGTCAAATTTACATGAATCGATTGCTATAGTGTGACACTGAAATACTAGACAGTATGTTTGCAAGTTTTCTTCCCAACAAATGTCACAATGTCAACAAAACGTTCTACACCCTCAAAGGTACCTTCAGTAGCACCCAAAAGGCAGAGGAAGATAGACGCATAAAGAGTTGGACTTCTGGACATGATAAAGGTTTTCACCAATAAAGGATTTCACCTATTGTGGGTTATGTTTAGGACGTAACTCCTGCAAATAACAAGGGACCACTGTACACCTATAATACACAAGCACAGTAGATCATCATTAGGAATAAACTACACTCTAAAAAAAAAAGGTGCTAAATAGCACCAAAACTGGTTCTTTGGTCGTAACGAGGGGGGAACCTTTTTTGGTGCTATACAGCACCTTAAAAATATTGGTGCTATATAGTACTTTTGTCAAATGGTGCTATATAGCACCTATATTTTAAGGTGCTCATAATGTTACTTTACCCTTTCCGCAAATAAAACCGGCATAAGAGTTATGAGAATTAGCTATAAGAACAAGTGCTTACCAGTAGTAGTGGTGCTATATAGCACTTTAACCCCCCAAACAACACTGAAAAACCTTTATGATGCTTTAAAGGTTTTTTACACAGTAAAAGTGCTATATAGCACCATAACCACCTTAAAGAACCACTGAAGAACCACTGAAGAACCTTTATGGTGCTTTAAAGGTTCTTTACACAGTAAAAGTGCTAAATAGCACCTCAAATACCGCAAAGAACTACTGAAGAACCACTGAAGAACCTTTTTTTTAAGAGTGTATGAACTCAAAGCATGATTTAAAGTTATGAAAAATGGGTAGCACTTTACAATATGGTTGAATCAGAGATCCAGTTAGGGATGAAGAAGATTGTTATCATAAAATAAAGCCTGATGGACTTTTAGCCAGCTGAGCGAAGCAACAAACGACTAGATTCAGCCTACACTAACCTACTACCAAACAGTTAATAGCAGAGTTACAGATAAAGTCTTTTTTTTGGGGGGGGTCCAACATATTCCTCTGGTGATATAAATACGGAAAGTATTCATATCTCTTTACTTTCCCAAATTTGTTTCTGTTGCAGTGTTATTCCAAAATGGATTGGATTAATTTATTTCCTCAACATTCTCATGTGAAAAATATATATTTTTTTAATTTGTTGCAAATTTATTAAAAATAAAACACCTGAAAAGTCACATGTATGTAAGTATTCACAGCCTTTGCTCAATACTCACCTTTGGCAGCAATTACAGCCTCGAGTTGTTTTGAATATGTTGCCACAAGCTTGGCACACCTGTCTTTGGCAATTTTTGCTCATTTCTCTTTGCAGTACCTCTCAAGCTCTAACAGGTTGAATGGATAGCGATGGTGTACAGCCATTTTCAGATCTCTCCAGAATAGGATTTAGGTCTGGGCTCTCACTGGGCCACTCAAGAACATTCACTGAGTTGTCGTGAAGCCACTTTATTGATATTTTGCTGGTGTGCTTTGGGTCATTGTCCTGCTGGAAGATGAATCGTCGACCCAGTGTGAGGTCAGAGCCCTCTGAAGCAGGTTTTCATTCAGGACATCTCTGTACATTGCTGCATTCATCTTTCCCTCTATCCTGACTAGTCTTCCAGTTCCTGCTGCTGAAAAACATCCCTACAGCATGATGCTGCCACCATGCTTCACTGTAGCAATGGTATTATCATGGTGATGAGCGGTGCCTGGTTTTCTCCAAACGTAACGCCTGGCATTCACTCCAAAGAGTTCAATTGTATTCTCATCAGACCAGAGAATTTTGTTTCTTATGGTCTGAGAGTCCTTTAGGCAAATTCCAGGCTAAGGAGTGGCTTCCATCTGACCACTCTACCATACAGGTCTGATTGGTGGATTGCTGCACAGATGGTTGTCCTTCTGTAAGGTTCTCCTCTCTCCAAAGACTGGAGCTCAGACAGTGTGTCCATCAGGTTATTGATCACCTCCTTGACTAAGGCCCTTCTTCCCCGATCACTCAGCTTAGATGGTCAGCCAACTCTAGGAAGAGTCCTGGTGGTTTCAAACATCATCCACTTATGGATGATGGAGGCCACTGTGCTCATTGGAACTTTCAGAGCAGCAGAAATGTTTTCTGTCACCTTCTCCAGCCTTGTGCATCGAGACAATCCTGTCTCGGAGGTCTACAGACAATTCCTTTGTCTTCGTGCTTGGTTTGTGCTTTGACATGCACTGTCAACCCTTGGAACTTATATAGACAGGTGTTTGCCTTTTCAAATCATGTCCAATTGACTAAATTTACCACAGGTGAACTCCAATTAAGCTGATGAAATATCTCAAGAATGATCAGTGGAAACAGAATGTACCTGAGCTCAATTTAGAGCTTCGCGGCAAAGGCTGTGAATACTTGTGTACATGTGATTTTTCAGGATTTCTATTTTTAATAAATTTAATAATTTTTTTTCACATTGTCATTATGGGGTATTGTGTGTAGAATTTTGAGGAAATAAATTCATTCATTCATTCATTTTCTTGTCGGCTCAGTCCCTTCATTAATCCGGGGTCGCCACAGCAGAATCAACCGCCAACTTATCCAGCATATTTTTTACGCAGCGGATGCCCTTCCAGCCACAACTTATCTCTGGGAAACATCCATACACACACATTCACTCATAGACTACGGACAATTTAGCCTACCCAATTCACTTATACCACATGTCTTTGGACTTGTGGGGGAAACCGGAGCACTCGGAGGAAACCCACGCAACCACAAGGAGAACATGCAAACTCCACACAGAAATGCCAACTGACCCAGCCAGGGCTCGAACCAGCGACCTTCTTGCTGTGAGGCGAACGTTCTACTCACTACACCACCGTGGCGCCCGAGGAAATAAATTTAATTAATTAATTAATTTTGGAATAACTCTGTAACATAAAAAATGTGGAAAAAGATTGAAAACTTTCTGGATGCACTGTAAATATATTTGACCACTTGACTTAATGAGTCCTTTCAATATGTGAAGAGACTTTCAACTAACATAAAAAAAAAATTCTGAACCAAATCACTTTTAAGTGAATTCAATTGAAATCAAGCGTTCATTTTTAAAAGATGTAGGTTGTCAAACTTATGTATTGTACACAGGTGGACACACAGATGAACTTTGGGAACTCAACTTAGAAGAAAAAGTTAGCAGATAATAAAATAAAGTATGACCACAACTCTTTCTAACATAAATAAACCTCAAAGAACAGTACAAAAATAAATAATTAATATAAAATAAGGCATCTCATTTCTCAAAGAATATGTTATTATATTACATAGCCTGTATGTATAATCAATAATTGAAGAGGATCAATAAAGCTTTTCCATAAGAATGGACAGAATGGGTTGAATAATTTTAAGTCAACTGAAACCACTTCAGGTGATGAACCACTTCAAATGCTGACTACCGTATACCGGCTTCAAGTGAAGTGTTATCACAGGGTCTAACACATGACAAGCAGTAAATGAGTCAACCTGGTCAAATCTTGTTGCACTTCTTATTTTTTTTTCAAGCAGTGTTATAAGCAACACCATCAATAATACAATCATCACTCTCTTCTACTGTACACACACACTCACCACACACCCCTGGGTCACGGAGTACATCAGCAGCACCAGAAACCCACACAAAACCGTTCTGATCTGCAGGGTCAGGCAGTCAGGAGAGCACTGAGACAAAGAGAGCAGAGAGTAAATAGTAAACCTGTAGAATAATATCACACCGAGAGCTAGATTTACACATTCACTACATAAAATGCGGTGCCTGTTTGTGAAAACCTCACCTTCACAATGCTAGCATGCTACGGGTGGCTGTTAAGTGGTGTAGAGTTTTCTGGGGTACTATAGGCAGTGCTTGGTTGTCCTGGGTGGTTGTTAGGAGATACAAAAGTCAGTGTGCTGTGGGGGGTCTTAGGGTGTTAAGGGATTGTTTGGTGGTTTGTTAGGTGGTGCTAAAGAGCAATGAGTGGTTGTTAGGTGACACTGCAGTGCTCTGGGTGGCTACTGTAGGTTAGGTGCTGTATTTGTGTGTTCTGGGTGGTGCTATGGTACTCTATATAGTTGCTAGGGGGTGGTAAATTGCTGTAAGGCGCTCTGAGCAGTTGCTAATTGGTGCTGTGTTCCACTGGGTGGTTGTTAAGTGGTATTATAGTGTTCTGGTGATTGTTATGTGATGCTATGGTACTCTAAATGGTTGCTAGGTGGTGTTTAATTGCTGTAGGGCGCTCTGAGCAGTTGTTAATTGGTGCTATGTTGCACTATGTGGTTGTTAGGTGGTACTATCGTGCTCTGGGGATTGTTGTGTGGTGCTATGGTACTCTAAATGGTTGCTAGGGGGTGCTAAATTGT